>PVJL010002095.1:182330-216765 GCA_004026885.1 Lyroderma lyra
AAAAAAAAAAAAAAAAAAAAAAAAAAAAAAAAAAAAAAAAAAAAAAAAAAAAAAAAAAAAAAAAAAAAAAAAAAAAAAAAAAAAAAAAAAAAAAAAAAAAAAAAAAAAAAAAAAAAAAAAAAAAAAAAAAAAAAAAAAAAAAAAAAAAAAAAAAAAAAAAAAAAAAAAAAGGTCCATGCACTCTTTTCATAATGTTATAAGAAAGTTTAAGAATTTGTGTTGGACCACTTTCAAAGCTGTCCTGGGCCACATGCGACCCATAGGCCATAGATTAGACAAGCTTGGCTTAACGCATAATTCACAAATAAATATACATTTGTTTAAAAATTTACATAGATGAAACTAAAATATTATCACAGTGGATAACCTCCAGTTTTACCAACACAGAAACATGAATTGCATACATGTTTTCCTAAAACACCCCCCCACACACACACACACAGAAATATTGCTAATTACTTTTTGCACAGTTAATGACCTGGAGAATTGACCTAGTTTTAATTCTTACTGTATGTCTCTAAACAATTCTGCTAAACATAAGGAGCCTGCATTAACTTTAGTAAAGTTAATTAAAATTCTTGAGGTTAATGAGATTAGTTGAGCAAAAAATATAATACCTACTGTCCAGTGAAGCACATAGTGAGAGGGTGAGATTATTTGCAGTAGGATGTATCCTTTGCTCTGCCCTTTCAAAAAATACATGTTTTCATTCATTTTCATGTGAAAGTCATTGCAGTAGACAAAGATACTCTGCCATTTGTGAAATCCTTCAAATGGGAGTGTGCAATAGAGGAAAGAAGAAAATATCCAAAAGAAAGAGTGGCCTTCAGGGTAGAAAAAGAAAAGCACATCTCTATGGCATAGACGGGCTGACATAATGTTTTTTATCTCTAAACTCCCTGCACTGGGAGGCACAGAACTTGCAAACCCATGCTTCCCTGGGTTGGTGTTTTAGTTTCCATGCAGTTGTGCAGGTGAGAATGTTACCATTGTATAAGTAATAGAACTGATCATATCAGAAAATGAGGACTAGCTGGGACACAACTGAAACAGAAATGAGAATATGTTGGTATATTTCTGGGGTTTTGTTTGATTTTGTTTCACGATTCAATGCTTTTTTTTTTTTTACAGCTACAATGTAGAAAAAATCGTAAAGATTAAAAACACACAACTCAAAGCCTTCTGATAGTCTTGATAAGGCACCTTCTGACTTTAATGTAAAAACACTTGGCATTTTGTGAGATAGAGGAATGCAGAGCTTCAGTTAAGCATTAATGTTTAAAACAGTGTCAGGTTTGTCCCCTTAGCTGAGTGAGATGGTACATCAGTTCCCGTGTCAAGAGGACTGCTTAAGATGAAACTCCATTTTAGAGGCAAACTGAAAAATGGCAGGACTTTATAGCTCAATTTAGTGCATTTCGGCATAGTGCAACCTGCAGGGTGACCAAGAGACAGTTGTTATAGAATACTCCAGCACAATTGTAGGAAAATACATGTGTTGAAATGAAATGGCTTCATCTTCTTATCAAGAGCACTGTCAATATAGGATCAGAAAATGACACAAAGTAGGTAGTATTAATTATGGCAAAAGGCAAGGAGTCATACTTTGTTTACTAACTAAAAAGTGAATCTACATGTTTCCCTGGGTTTCAAGGTTTCAATTTTATTTTGGATATAGCTGGATATATTTGCCTAATATCTTCAGGAGTTTATTTATCTTCAGGTTTCAATAGCATAGAATATTTTTCAATTATTCACTTACTCTCACTAAATATTAACAATGCACTAAGATCTGGCATTTTTAATGCATAATATAAGATGGAATTCCACCATCAAGGCATTCAAAGTTAGTGTATGTATTTTGCATGCATTCGTGTGCACATATGCATGCACTCACACACACAACAAAATAGCAACATGAAAGACGTCAAAAACCTTTTTCAGTCAGTGATAGTATAATTCAGAAGATGAAACCTTACACATTTTAGAGGTGAAAGACACATAAATTGCTAATGGTCAAAGAGAATATTTTTGAAGACTAAGGAAATTCATGAAAATTGGAAATGTGATGATCCTAAGGGGTAGACTGTGTAAATTGAAAGAAAGAGCAAATAGAACCCCTTCAGAAAAGGCCCACCGTTTTAGCAGGAGAAATGAACAGAAAGGACAAGGGAATAGTTGGCTCCTATTAGACCAGAAATCACATTCCAGGAAAGCCCTCAGTTCATGGCCTCTATAAAAGCAATGTTAACTGAGCATGAACTTTCCCATTGAGGGGATGATACTTTTTCTCTCTTACGGACTTAGAGGAAGAACAGAGAGGGGCCATCGTGTGGAGAGCTGACATTATGCCCAGTGAGTATTTATTGCAAGTGATGCTAATAAAGTATATGTAAAGTAGTCAATGTCAGTTTCCTGAAAGAGGTTAGCACCCATTCTAATTGAAGTCAACAAAATAGCTGCATTGTAAGCCACCCTCTCCAGAAAATCTAAAGCCAGCACCACAGTATTTCTAAGCTTTTTGGTGCATGTATGAGTGAGCATACGCTGGGAGGGGCCCTGGTCTCACTGAGCACAGGAAGTTGGCTTTACTCAAGTTGTACTTTTATTTGCAGTTGTATACCAGGAGAGGCTGCAGAGGAGTTAGAATAAATAGCAGTTCAATTTAATTTTAGTAGACTTCAGAGTATAAATAAAGGACTTGGGAATGATTTCAGTGGTTTTGCTATCTCTCCTAATGTATGATATAAATTTTCCTTCTCAGGGTAGCTTGTTTAAATAACACTATATCCTTATAAAGAAACTCTAAGACACTTGTTTTTGCTTTCTATTTTTCTGTTCATTGAATTGAACTGTTTAATAGGTGACTTTATGTGTGTGTTATGATTAACAATAATGCCACTAATAATTAGTTGAGTAATTCTCTATGAGTATATACATTTTCCATTTTAATTTATTTTGATAAAAGTATGAAATGCTTCATAGTACAAGTAAAATAATACAGAGGGACTGGTGAGGGCAGGCAACACACTCCTAACCATCTCCTACTCTACTTAGTATCCCACCTACCAAACACAACCACTTCTTAATAGTTCCTGCTCTTTACTTTGACTGAGAAAGCCTTCACATGGTTCACAAATTATAACAATATACAAGGAGATACACAATAGATAACAATAAGAGGCCTTGCACCCTCCCCTGCTCCCATCCACCCCTTCCCTGCCTCTGGCCCTGCCACTGGCAACCTCTATTAGCTTCTTATCTACTCACTGTGTCTTTATGTCAATAGAAGCCAGCCCAAGTATATATTCTTATCCCTCCTCCCTTTCTGATGGTTTGCTCTTAGACTATCCATTAGCTGGTATTCAAGCAACTGGCACTCTTAAGCAACCAGCACAATCTCAAGCAACAGGTAAAAAGAATGTTGCCAGTTGCTTGAGTGCTGGTTAACAGAGAGTCTACTTACATTTATCTGGAATCTACCAATCCTCATGGGTGCCAGTTAGCTAAGAGTCTACTGTATATTTCCTCAATTTTTAATTTAAAGTGATCACCCCTCAATTCCTTACATGAAAGCAATGAACAATATAGGCCATTTACATTAATTCCTCTCTCAATGTCTCACATTGTTAGTTTTCTGTTGGTTGATTATATTAGTACTTTTGATTAATTGTGTTAGCACTTTATTTCTTATTTTATGTTTGTATAGAGTGGCTCTGTGATACCCTGCTTTGGTGGATGAACACATTGAAGCCTCTACTTTCCTTCCTCTTCCATCTCTCATCCTTTGCCCACTGCGTCTTTACATTATGGTGGCAAAAATGATACCATGTACATTGTATTTTACACCAAATTCAAAGTCCCATGACTTGTCTATGCATTGTATCTAAAATTTTAAAACTAAGAAAATGTTTTAATTTTTATAACTATGTAAATTGACGAGGTCTAATGTCAGTCAGATTCTTCCCCCTTCTTAGACGACCTATTTTTCTTTTGTTCCCCCAACAATTATCATCTCTTCTCTTATTTTTTCTTAGTGTTTGAAACTTGGACAATCTCTGTTTGCATGTAGGTAATTTTGTATTAAATTGATGGACTTTCCATCTTTATCATCACCCTCTCATCAGTTCTTTGTTTTGTTTTTATTGTTAATCCATTATTTTCCTGTTAATTTTACCTCCTCCATTTTTTTATTTTTGTCTAGTGGAAGGTCTAACAGACTATTTCAATAATTGGCCAGTGTATCATTAAAACTCTCAGACTAATGAATTGAAGTAAGCAAGATAAACCGTAAATAACATACATGTTTTCTGTTTTGAAATCTTGTAGTTCTATATTAACACACTTTGTCCAGCAGGCATTGATATGGTCTCTCTACATTAACAGATGTCCAGATTCTACTCGGCCGGAAACAGTACGCCCTTGTCTCCTCCCCTGCAAAAAGGACTGCGTTGTGACCTCTTTCAGTGAGTGGACGCCTTGCCCAAGGCTGTGCCAATCTGGTAGGTAGATGCTCTCTTCTTAGAGCTTTCTTTCCTAACCACCTGCTTGCTTTCCCTACTGCTAAAAAAGTAAGAGATTGTGGAATGGGAGCACCTTTCTTTTTTATTTGCATGTCATCCTGGGAACAAGGTTTGTAAAATTTGCAAATGAAGTCTTGGATTTCCAAAGACTTGGCAAGGAAAACATGTTCAGTTATTATGTGCCATAATTTAAATGGTGTGCATTGCAGGAGTACTCATTTTCTATTAACTCTGTTGTGGCATGTTGAATAAACATTCATATGTAATTCCTTTATAAAACTTCATCGCCACCGCAATTTCTTTGTTGTTCCTTTGTGCTCGGAACCTGACACCAGACATCTCCATTAGAATATAGGGCCTCAAGCACTATGCATATGGCACTGAGAAATGTAAGCCTGCAGAAGAATAAGGGCGTATACTTTCAAAAGTGTTGGCATTATACTGAAATTGGCAGTATAAAATTTATATTTCTTCACTTTCAATGGTTATGGTTTATACACCTGGGTGTATTTGGAGGGCTGTGATCCAGGATAATTAATACCTAAGTCCTAATAAACACATAAGAGCAATTTGATAAAATGACCCTTTTTCTTAGAATGGGTCTTTTTCTCCATGCTTATGGCAGTGCCCTAATGAGATAGTCCATATGGAGATACAAGTACTCCTAGTCCTAAAGTTCAGTTTCAGCTTAAGGACAGAAGTTAAGAGCTTAGTTCCTCTCCTTACTCTCACACGCTAGCCTTGGTCCTGTGGATCTTATCATTGCCACAGTAAGAGAATGTACACCCAAGAAAAGGAAAGATGGAAAAAATATTAACTTTAATGCCAAGAGTAAATTGACTCACCCATACATCCCTGGCCTTCTCTTGATGGTCATGTCCTCTCAAGCAGGGCATGGCTCTCACTATTGCTGCACTAGCCTCCTGGAAGAAGGGAGAAGGAAGTTCATAGTTCTGTGAAGAGACAATCCATCACAGAGATTGAGAGCACTAACATCTTTCTTTGAGAAATTCTAGCCCTATCTACCTAGGATCCCTCACACATCTTCATGGGAGTGACATGACAACATGGCCAACATTGACATGGATCTGACTGGCTTTTCAAACCATCTCTCAGTGATTGGCAAAGGAGTAGTGACAGTTGTTGAAGATTATCATCATCAGTGTCATATTGGAATGGTGGGATACCTGCATAAAGTCTTTATAACTGTGTCATTTCATCTTCTTAGTGATTCTTTGTCACAGCATTAATACACTAGCATCCAGTGAGCTTTGCTTATGGATAGAATCAGAAATAAATACATCGAATATGAAAGAACTTTGAAAATACAGGGGGAAATACTTATCTGATCTTTCAAGGGGTGGAAATAAGAATCTCTTCCAGAAATTCTCCAAAATGACTTTTTTGAATGAAAATCCAAAGTAAGTAAAATGAATGAATAAGGTGTATTCAGAGTAGTCAGGGGGGATGTCATTTCCAGACTGAATGGGACAGAAAAGCTCTGATCTCTATTTTGAACCATTTGAATGGCAGCATCTAGGAGGCTGACATTTGGAATTTTAATAGTAATGCCCCTGAAAAACATTCATGCTCTTAAAGATAAATATTAGAAAAATGCACAAAGATAAAATAATCTATGATGATGGAATTTTATTGAGGTTCAGCTATTTCTTTTTATTTTCTCCTTGTGAGAGATTAACATAATTCCTTTGTTAACCAGTTATAAAAAAGGAAAAGACTGAACTATAAAGAATGCTCTATTGGCAGTCAGATATTTGTGGTAGAGCTATCAAGGTCCCCTGACACTTAGAAGGCATGTCAGTTTTGCTGAGCCATTGTGCCCTCATGGCCAGAGATTACTTCAGCTGCTGCTGTTGGGTATAGTCTACATTCCATAATAGAACATTCTCTCTGCTGTTTGAGACTCTTCTTCTGGCTCTGGCTTAAGGTAGAGGTATCACAGGGCATGTGAAATAATTACTCTTCCAGCAATGTGAAATTTTCCTCCAATTTCCAGAAATTCAATTAGTTATTTCAATGTTGGCATTGAAATGAAAATAGTTCTAAGCCTCTGTGGTTTCTTTTTGCCTCCAGTTTTTCAAGCCTAGATAATTCCTTTCATAGCCTGCCAGGCAAGGGACCTGGAGGAACGAAGATTCAATTTTCAGATTTCTTTCAGTTTTCCACTTCAGTTTTACTTACCTTCATGTTTAGTTCATACCTTGAGACCAATATATGATTAAATAACCATGGGTTAATGGGGAGAGGACTGTAAGAGGGAGGAGGTAATTGGAGGAAATAGTATCTCTACACCTATGGTTCTCAATCTTTATGGTCTCTGAATCACTGGGAAGCATTATGAAAATGAAGATTTTTTCTGCTCCATGGCCAGAAATTCTGATTCAATAATTATGGGGTATTTTATAAAAATTTGAGTTGTAAGAAGTTGCCACTAAATGGTGATGCATTCTCTCCATTATAATAAAACAGGCCCATAGATACATGAACAGATACTGTTTGAACTCTGGATTTACGGTATGTTTTTCAGCTTCTTGAATGCATTATGTCCTTCACAGCTCAAATGTTGTAGTGTGTGATGGCTAAGAATGTAGACACTTGGAGCCAGATGGCCAGAGTTGAGTCCCAAGTTTTGCTCTGTGACAGTGGACACATTACTTAATTTCTCTGTGCCTCAATTTCCTCATTTGTAAAATGAGGTTAATAATCATACCTACATATATTTAAAGAAAGCACTTACAGCAATGCCTTGCATGGATTAGGTACTGGGCAAGCATTTCTATAGTTGTTCATGCTTTTGCACCTGATATGTGAAGCTGGCACTGTGTTTAGCTGCTCCTCCTTGAGCCCTCAATGTGTGTTTCTTCAGGGATATGTTGTAGCAGCTTTTCTCCCAAATTACATTAGACCCTCCCCCCTCTACCTAATTAACTAGGTCACCCCATAGCATTCCACATCTAGCCTTTATGACACTCCTATACTTCATCTTTCCTTGTTAACATTGCCCTTGCTGGATTGTAAGTCCATGAATGTGGGAACCACTTGTCTTCACTACTGGATCTTCTAACATAGTAGGGGGCATAACTGTCTTTAACATAGTAGGGGGCATAACTGTCACTCAATAAATATTTTTTGAATGAACACACACCCTGTAAAGAGAAAGGTGTGGCTTTGATTCTCTGTCCTGGAGAGCATCCTTCAAAAGATACTTTGGGAAATAGTGTGCTGAAGTAGTACTTTCCAAATTCAAATGCTTATAAGTCCCCTGAGGTTCTTATTAAAATACAGATTCAATTCTAAATCAGTAGACCCAGACAGGGCCTAGAATCGTACCTTTCAACAAGCTCCTAAGTGATACCTGTATGTTGGTTAGATACCTCTAGGCAGGGATTGGGTTTATTCAAAAAGTTCGAGCAAGGCAATGACATGGTCAACTTCGTGAAGTGAGAATCATGAACAAAAGACAAACCAGCAAATGGGGACACAGGTGGGGTGGTGCATGGGGTGGAGAAAATTTGTTTAACATAAACTGACAGACCAGGAGAAGGATGGTCCTGAGCAGGTGGCAACCTCAACTAATAAGGATGAAACAACAACTCTTTTGCAGCTGTGATTTTAGGTTGGGTCATCAGTGTTGAGAAGAATTTATGTCTATGGTCCCTGAACTTGGCTACACAATGGAACACCTGGAGATCTCTAAAATATACCAAGATACTATGATTTAATAGGTTTTTGTATGACTAGGGAATTATATGAATCCCAAATGAATTCTGTTCCAAATCTCTCAGAATGTCAAGGTGGTTCCAGGTACAGAGTGCACCCGGAGTGATTGGTGCCTTAGGAATGGATGAGTTGTCTCAGGTTTTATTTGGTCCTGGCTGGGTTCATGAGCTAAATCCTTATGACTAAAAAGTATTCTCAAACCATGAACACTTTCTAGGCTAGTAGCTAGCCACACTTCTGCTTTTCCACTCCTCTTCATCTAAGTCTCTTCTTAAAGGATCAATGGTATTCCCACATTCTTCTAAGCAAACCAAGTATTTATCAAGCTGTGGTCCTCTGTGGTCTTTCCAGTTTCAAAGTCCCAATAATAAATTAGCCACATAATCAAGAAATATTCTTTGGTACACTTCTTGCTGTTTTCTCCTATTGTTTTTTCAGCCTGTGAAGTAAATACCTGCCTGAAGTGTCCAATGTTGTTTGCTTAATAATATCAATAGATTATTCATTATAGAAGTTCTCATCCTCATGGAGTATTTTCAATGCCCGTGTGTCTGCGATTCACCTCTGCCCATGTTAATCAGAATCTGTTCATGTTGGAGGAACATTTGCAATATTACAGCTCTTCATAAGGTACTCTTATAAGTGGGTAAGGATGAGAAACACTCAGTTTTTATACTTTACAAGGTGTCTTAATATACATTTTAATCTAACATAGGTAGTCATTGGTAATTATTTGCCTGGATAGTACTGGAAATTAATTATCATAGTCACTGCTCTACCATTGCATCTACTGTTTTTACTCTGAAGTCACATATCAATGCTGATTTTCCAAGATTTCTCTCAGATGTTCTTTAAAGGGGTTCATTGTAGATTTTCAACATTTAATTATGTATATTTCAGAAATACATAAATTAATACCATGTCAGTATGAAATATTAATGATTAATAGAATGTACTGTTGTGTACCAATCACCAAGTAAAAATAGTTAAGTCACGGCCACTCTTATTTTGTCTATACTACCATTATTCACACTCCACTGCCAATGAATTATTTAGAAATAATTCCCTGATGCATATAGTGGGTAAAGATAGTTACCCTGGAAAATAAAATGAGGCATATTTAAAATAGCTCATCCTATAAATTCCTAGAAGCCATTGAGCTAATGATTAATTATTTGTTGATCTCAATAATTAAAGGCTGAGGAAGCTCCTTTAACTTTCATCTCTAAGGGGCAAGATGGAAAACAGTGTCATGGTAACAGGAAGGTCAAAGCACACTGCTACGAGGAAACCTCATTTAGTGGTATATTGTGCTCCTATGTCAAACCTCCCAAAGTTATAGCTTAAAATTTCTAGTATCAAAAATAGCAACTTTTTAATGCCTTTAATGTGTAGTGGTTAAGAGTATGGCCTCTGAAGTTAGACTTCCTTGATTCACATCCCATTTTTGTCATATAAGTCACTTTAGACTTATGCTAAACTTGCTGTGTTTCAATTTCCTCCTTTTTAAAATGAGGTAATATTAGCACCTACTTTGTAGAGTGGTTATAAGGATTAAATGAGAATAGGATATATAGAACAATGTCAGGTATATGACAATTTATTATTATTATTATTAATATGTAAGTTCCTTATGGTCAGGGGACTTCTTTTTTATTACATTGGTGTTCTGCAGTGTCTAGTCCTCCATGTGCTGGTATTATGGCACTTGTTTCCATGTATATATTTTTTGGGGTAGACATATTGTAAAATTCAAAGGGCAGAAGTGTTCTGATTTCATTAGTAAACTTCTAATGCTTAGCACAATGTCTGACACATGATGGGTGTTCAGTAATTATTGAATGAATGAATGAATAAATGAACTCCACATCTTTCCCACAATCAGTTCTAATTTCTAAATATTTTGTTTCCATTTATATGAAGCCACAACATTAATGGATTGTTTGATGGGTACAGGCCAATTAAGGAAAAAAGCTATTGGCCATTTAGAATGTCAAATAGGTCAAAAATCACATATCCTGGACTTTAAAATTTCTCCCACTCAAAGGCATATTATTACCATCCTTTCTCTTTATTTACCCCTTTCAAGCACATGTGACTCCCTTCTTTCTCCTCCCAGTCTCATCTGTACTTTTGTCCACTTGGGAAGGGGAAAATGAAGTACTTATTTACTCCCACATAATGAGGAATCTACTATATGTGAATAATCAAGATTTAGGGCCTGGAACACTGGCCCTGACAATAATGTTGAAGGGAATTTAATGATCTAGTGATTTTACTTCAGAAAGTGACTGTAGCTAAATCTTAATTATCATCTCTGTAAATTTTGGATGTTACCTGTTATTGTTTATTGAAAATCAAAATAAGCTGTGTATCTCATATATATGTTCCAAGGCCAGGCCCCATTACACAGAGTATAAGTGCTTTTGTTTCTACAGGCTCCATTGGAGGTGACGTGACCCCTTTAGTCTATAATTTAAAGCCCCTAGATCACTACCTTATCACAGTACTCAATAAATATTCCTGGACATTTAGTAGGAAGAATGACGAATGCTTGGACTTGCAAAGATTATGGTTCTTGGTTATGTACCTCCCAAACTGAGGAGTTCTACTGATAAAATTATAAAAAGCAGTATTTCATATTTTCTTTTGGCCAAATAATATTCCATTGTATATATGTACCACATCTTTATCCAGTCATTCATCAAAAGACACTTTGGTTGTTTTCATGTCATGGCCACCATAAATAATACTGCCATTTGTGATTACATGGATGGATCTTGAGAATATGATGCAGAGCAAAATAAATCAGGCAGAAAAACTCAAGAACCATATGATTTCACTCATATGTGGGATATAATACTGAAAGGAACAAATGAACAACACAGACAGGCAAGCAAAAACCCACAGACACAGCAGTTTAATATTAATAGTTACCAGAGGGTAAGGAGAAGTGGTAGAAGGGGGTAAGGGGGGTCAAATATATGATGACAGAGAAAGATTTGTCTTTGGGTGGTAAACACATAATGCAGTTTAAATTATACATTTGAAATCCATATAATTTTACTAACCAATGTCACCCCAATAAATAATTAAAAATATTTTAAAAATTAAAAAAAGCAACTCACTTGATTTATAGTAGGGGAAAGGTAGATAAAATTCTCTTAGTTTCTTTATTTTTTCTTCCCTTGTGTTTTGGTTTTTTTTTTTCCTACAAATTTGGCACCTTCTTCCTCTCTATGAAAACCCAGTAGGAAGTAGATTTGACTTGGCAAAATAAATAAATAAATAAATAGATATCAGATTTGGCAAATAACAATAATTAGAACATTTTGTTGGAGCCCCGTGACCACATCTAGACGTGGGAGAACATCATTGGGTTATCAGGAGAAACTGCTCCTCAGAGGTCGAAATTCTTAGTTGGCATTTTCTCCACTTCTTCAGAGCAAATGCAAGTCCGAATAATAGCTGATGGGGAAGCACTCTTCGTCTATGTGCTTCCTCCTACCCCCTACTTTCTCATCCTGGGCCAGAGATTAATATACATTTACAGGTGCCTGAGGTTCACAGTATCAGTGGCTGGGATATTTTTTACCTACCTCATTGGCCCCAGGAGGTAGGTCTAACTGTATATGACTAACAAATAAGGGACACCAGGTGAAGTACCTGACCTAAGGTCACCCAGCATGGCAGAGGCAAAGCTAGGGTTGGGATCCAGATTTCTCTGACTCCAGGGCCTGCCTGTTTCCATCACTCAAGTTATTTCTCATATCCATAGGCACAGCTCATTTTGCTTGTTTCTTAGCGATTCAAGAATCTGAAGCCTCGGGAACAGTCAATATGTCATAATCCCTTTGTATGGTAGCAGATGGGTACTAGGCTTCCTGCAGTGATTATTTTGTAAGGTATAAAAATGTTGACTCACTGTTGTACAACGGAAACTAATAAAATATTGTAGGTAAAGTATAACTTCAAAAAACTAATTTAAAAAAAAATTTGAAGCCTGGTGCTCTCAAACTCATAACCGAGGCTCTGCACATTACGGATCCATCACACATCGCTGTCCTGTGTATTGTGTCATTGACCGGCAGGACAATGTGATAATGAAGGAACACCTGTTCCATTAGTCCAGCTCTATAAATGAGGCAAGCAGATCTTCACAGGAAGTATTCCTGGTCACCTGATTCAATAGGAGCAAAGACCAGGTCAGGATACCAGTTTAAATTAAATGTGCCACATTGCTTTGCCTGGTAAGTTATAGAATTAAAAGCTAGATAAGTTCAAACTCTTATCACCAAACGTCCTTTCTTCATATCACTGCTTCTTCATAGAAATTACTAATAACTATAACTTATTCATGTGTATTATCCTGTTTAATTCTTATCTCAACCCTATATAGAAAGAACTTTTACAACCCCATCTTACATATAAGGAAGTAGAGGCTTAGGTATAAGGCTCATGTTGCAAAACTATTAATGGCAAAACCACTTGGAATCCCAGGCTCTTGACCACTCATTCAGTAGTAAACATTTACTGAACAATCATTACATTTCAGGCTCTGTGCTAGGTACTGTGTGTGTGTGTGTGTGTGTGTGTGTGTGTGCGTGCATGCATAGAATGGTGACTGAAACACACCATTGCATTGTGGAGAGTACAGCCCAGTGGAGGAAGATGGAGGCATTGAACCATAATTATGTAAAAGAATATGCAGCTAGAAAATGTGGTGTGTGCTATGCAGAAATGCAGAGGGCTATAAAGGAAGGTAGTAAGGAAAATCAGAAATATCCTCCATCTAGAATATCTTCATCTTCATCACTACCATTTGCCCATTCTCGCAAATGTAACACCTTTATTCCTGCATAGGATTTGTCCTGGCCCTCCTGCTGGAAATAACTACTGCTTACCCTTGACTCCCACAACTCTGTATGAATGGCTTGTAGTTTAGCTATTGATAAATGTGTTTTGTGTCCCTCTGAAGGAATGTGAAGTCCTTGAAGCCTGGAGCCTTTTTAGTTTTCATTCCCAGAAGTTCTAAGCTCAGTAATAAACTTAATACAGAATAGAATTCAGTAAATTCATGTCAAGTAAATGGATGCCAGTTAAAACCTACATATGTAAGCAAACCTAACAAATGGCTAAAAGGAAAGTTGATCTACCTTTGCAACTAAATTTCTTCCATAAATGATTTATGTGGATTACTGCAAAAACAAAACAAAACAAAAAAAACCATGATGATGCTGGCAATAGAATATGTGGGACTTAGAATCAGATTTGTCTCTGATTTCCTGGCAAATGTGGTTAAAAGGGAAAGGCATGCCATTCCTTTTATTTACTCATTCCCTTTTAATGAAATCTGATGTGAATCTCCTGAGGCTATTCAATTGGTAATTCCTAAAAAGCATTTGCTGCTGGAACTTCGTATTTCAACAGAGGTCACCAACTGAGGCATATGTTTACAGAAAATGCAAAAAGGGTTTCATAGTTTTGTTTGTTTGTTTTAATAAAACCCAAGGGTATCATGTCGAAATGCAAAATTATGGTCACATGCAGTCTGTCAGTGGCTTAGATTGACTCTAGGGCAGTGGTTCTCAACCTTCCTCATGCCGCGACCCTGTAATACAGTTCCTCATGGTGTGGTGACCCCCATAACATTATTTTCGTTGCTACCTCATAACTGTCATGTTGCTGCTGTTATGGATCGTAATGTAAATATCTGACATATGTTCTCCGATGGTCTTAGGAGACCCCTGTGAAAGGGTCGTTCAACCCCAAAAGGGGTCATGACCCATAGGTTGAGAACTGCTGCTCAAGGGTAACAGAATAATTTTAACAGATTTCTGCAAGTGTGGCCCATGGACTTCTCAAAATTACTTGGGATGTTTGCTAAAACCCTAAAGGATTCTGATTTTGAAGTCAGGACTGGGGCCTCAAAATCTGCGTTTGTAAACAAATTATCTTAGTAATTCTAAGACATATTAAAACTTGAAAATGACTGATATATAGAAACATTTAATTTAACCATGATCCAGTGGTTTCTTTAACAAATGTGTAACTTGCATCAACTATATTGTTCTAATTAAGTCTATTTTGGTTTACAAGGATCAAAGTCTTTTCAACTACATTAGGTAAGAAGGGACTTGTTGAGAAGTTAAAACAGAAAATCTTACTGATGTCCCAAAATAAGCAAAAGAAATCACATAGGCATTATGGAAACTAGAAATGCAAACAGGAATTGAGGCTACCCAGTCTTTTTTTCTCTCTGCACACCTGCTCTTCTGCTCCATTGTAAAGAAACTCCACACCCTCATTACTAACAGATAAAGAATCGCTGTCCCAGTCCCTACTCTCTACATTTTTTTGAGTCAGGTGCCCAACTCTGACAGAAACTTCCCTTTGAGCTCTTTCTTTAACTTACCAAGTAAGAGTGTGTAATGGCCCAGTTTGTGCCAGGTCCCGCTGTCACCCAGCACCCTTAACATCAGGACTCATCTGGAAGGAGAGGGGGATAGTGTGCAGAAAAGCAGTCTAACAAAGTCTGGGAACATTCCCCTCAGATAGGGAGAGTAGATATTCACCAATGAGATGGCCTCTCCAGGACCCCCAAGCCCAGCCCTCTGGGAGAGAGTTCAGACCATGACTCATATCTTCCATTATGTCCCTACCAGTCCCTCTAGGCGCGAACCTATAGGCAGAGAAATGCCGAAACCTACCTTCTTATTTCCAATGCAAAAGATACTTTAGAGCTTCAGTTTGAGAAGAAAGCTGTTATAAATAAGTTAGAAATATAGAGAGAGAAATGAAGCTCCAGGGAATATAAATACAGGAGAATAACACCTTTATGTAGAACAGAAACTGGGAGGAGAAAAAGGACTCACCTTGAGCGTGATCTGGGCCAGAAATTTTACTTCAAACAAACAAAATATGCAGTCTGTGTGTACTTGAATTCTTATTAAAATGCCTAGGCTATCATTCCTATTAATACTTTATCATAAACAATGTTATTTTGGTTGTCTGAAAAAATTAACATATGAAACAAAATCAAATAAACAAAAAAGTAAACAAAATAAACAAATGTAGATTTAATGTGTGAAGTGCTGTCCTTTACACCTGAAACCCACTGTTATGTCTTCATAGTTTGCATCTAATAGTTTCTTTAAAGTACTATTAATCTCCTTTATCCACCAGTCAAGCTACATTACCATAAATAAATCCTGTAGCTCACATGGATATTTATAATGATTTATTCTTAGCCTTCGTGGCAAAAATCTGTGTGTTTTTCTGGATGTAAATGCTCTTTCTTTTCAAAATGTTCATACTTCTGGCTGGTTTCTTTCTCATATCTCCAGAATTCTCTGCAGACAATGCAGTGCTACACAATATAATCCTTATTTGCCTTCAAATTCTTATTTGAAGAGGCGAATGAGTTGCCTTTCAAGAACCAAGGTACCTATTCCAATTAGGAGTTTATTTTTAGACTTTGAATGTACTTCCTATGAAGAAATAGAATAAATTAGTTTTGATTTAGTAGGTAGGGTGTTACTTTAAGTTTATTAACTAATTTTCTACAATTGAAAAGAATACATTATTTTTCACTTCTTTGACTTTGGTAGCATTTTGATCTGATTCTAAATTAGATGTGATTTCAGGAGGTTTTTCTCTCACTGGATTAGCTAATATGTAGATTTATAAACTACTTAATTTGTATTACTATAACAAAGCCTAGAGTTAGAGGTAGAGTTAAATATTGAGATTTTAATATGTCAAATTATAAGAACATCAAATAATTTGTATGTGGTAAAAAAATAAAAAGTATAGTAAATGTATGCTTAAAGTGAAGTAGATTGCTTAGGTGTAAACCTAGACAAGCAACTTTTAAGTGTTTCCTAATAGAAAAATTATCACTAGATATTCTGCTAATCTCTTGAAGTTTCTTCCAAATTAAGTCACTACATGGAGATGATTCAGGTAGAACACCTACTGAATGACGTGTTTTCAGTGATACAGAATAAAACATCCCAAATTAAGTATGCTAAGAATGATAGATGTCCTGCCATTTAAGATCTTCCACGTTATATTTCATTTTCTCTGATACCTAAAATATGCTTATCCTGACTTTATTTAGAGGCCTTGTGAATGATAAGCAAAGTAGGCATGTATGCATAAGCTACATGAATGCAATGACAAGTTCTATGGGAAATATGTTCATTTCTAACTTAAGCCGGCAATATCATCTCCCATTGCTGAATGACCACAGCACTTTTTGAACTGAGATTTGATTATATTTAGTTTGGTGCTTAATTATATCCTGTCTTAAAGTTCTCTTTAATTTGTTCACGTGTGGTTGAAAGAGCCTGCCCTTTAGAATCTAATGTATTTATGATGAACTCCTGGTGTGGCCACTTAGCTGTGTGTTGTGAAATTCAGTTAACTTCTCTGAGATGGTGTATACTCATCTTTAACACAGATATAGCATGTAGCGTTCGTGAAACAACTTACTTCATAGGGTTTTCTTATCCTGAATGAAGAGGCTTGCTCAGCAATAGTAACTCAGTGTGTAATATGCCCCTCCTTGTCTTCCATTTCATATTTTGTCTTCTCTGAGTAAGTTGTAGAATCTCTGAGTATTCAAGCTCAAGCCATAAAATGTATTGTTTTAATAAATAAAAGATATTTAGAAGTAAAGGAGTGTGTGTGTGTGTGTGTGTGTGTGTAGAAAAAGAGAAGGAGGGAGGGAGGGAGTCTGACTTGTCATTTGGCAGAACATAATAGGAGTTCAGTGTAACTATACATTGTGTAGAATATGAAATAATATTATATGGGACCAGCAAGCTCATACATGGTCTTGGGCATTGAGTAAGTCTGTGTCAACCCACAGTTTCCCCCTATCCAAATTCAGAAATAATTGAAAGTTAGTCAAAGCAGAGGCAGATTAAAGTATCAACTTATTCTCAACCCCAAAATTAGTCTTCACCACCTGGTCACTGCTCTCATTGGATACCTGAAAACTTGCACAGATGGTTGAGAAAAGATAAGGTATGTACATCCTCTGAGCAGATGTATCCCAAAGAGAAGGATAGAGAAGGAAGAGGCACCTATCCACTTACTATTACCAAAGTCATGATTTAAATGCCACGCATTCCTTCCAGAGGAGACAAAAGTGAGGGAGGTGGAGAGATCCAGGGACAGAGAGGACTATGAAAGTGGACTGCCTTTCATATGAAGGTACCATCAGGAAGGCTCCACCTTCACAGTCTGTTGCTTTGCAACTTCGTGAACTCACATCCTACCTTCCACTGCTTCCTTTACCTTATTCTATTTTGGACTCCTTTCAGGCCAGGTTTGTTTCATCTTGTTCAGGCTTTCAATTGCTGCTGCTTCCCCCTAAAATGCTGTTCTTCCAGTCCTGCTGCAGTGCCTTTTGATCAACACTTTCTTTTCAGTTCAAATGTCATGACTCCTAGTCTTTTTCTGACAGCCTTATTAGGACGCCCCCTTCCCCCACTTGCTCATTATCCCGTGTTATGTTCCTCATAGCACTTACCCCTCTCTGAGTAAGCCCTGTGTGTGGTTCACTGCTTCAACACAATAGTGGCCACCACAAAGAAAGTGCCTTGGGAGTTCCCTGGTGGTAGTGGCTAAGGCTTCAGTGCTGTCAATGCTGCGGCCTGGGTTCAATTCCCAGCCAGGGAACTACCCACATAAAAGAATAAAAAAGTAAGTGCCTATCTCTTGAATGAATGATAATGGATGAATGTATCATTAATTCAGTAAATCCCTTTTTTAAGGCTTATTATATATACCAATTTTGTGTCAGCTGCTAATGTCTTTAAGATGAATACAAGGTTACTTTAATCATAGGACTTTTGCACAGAAAATTCAATTATATAAACACATTTTTCTTTTCTATGACAGGAATGAGCACAAGGTATTGTGCAGCCAAAGAGGAGGGGGTTTTCATCCAGCCAAGTTGTCAGGGGAGGTGAGGTTTGGTCCACCAGGAGTTTCTAAATAAACATGGGGTAGAAGTATCTTACAGGTAGTATAAGGCATGTGTTTGTGCAAAGACCTGACAGTGCGAGAGTACATTTTAATTAAATGAATTGCAGGCAGCTTGTGACACTTGGGATGCATAATGCATATGGGGGAATTAATAAAAAATAGAGTTAGAAAATATACAGCAGCCAGCTCATGAACAGATTTATGCCATTCAAAGAAGTTTGGACATTATCTGGAATTCTGATAGACAATTTAAATTTTAAACATGGGTATGATAAAATCTGATTTGTGTTTTAGACAAAAATGGTACAGAAAATAACGAGGGAAGACAGCATTAGAAGTCAGTGGGAAACAGATGATGCCATTCAATTATCTGGGCAAGTAATGAGGAGAATCTGTTTTCTTGAATAAAAAAGGTGAATTGTAGATAAACATATAAATCATTATAACTCCACATTGTTTAATAGCATGTGTTCATGACCTGATGTGTACTGGATTCTCCTATGGAGTTTATATAACTGGATGATTGTGTAAGCCCTCCCACCTGCTCAGGGGATCTAGGTGCTAGGAGAGAGACAAAACTAGTAAACAGCTATCAGAGCTCCAGGATAGAGTGAGTCCTTTCTTCTCACCTGAGTGCGTGCTTCCAAGGAGAAACAGAGTGAGCCCAAAGTCCAAGAGGACCTCACTCATTTCTCACGTGACTGTCTGTTCTTATCAGGACCAGCAACATAATTGGCAGTGCCCAGCGCAAAATGAAAACATCCGGACCTTGGTCAAAAAAGGATTAAGAATTTCAAGACAGCTAAAGCAGAACATTAAAACCAAGAGTCTCGCTGAGTCTGGGGCCAGCAGTGTGTGCCAGCAGAGCATACTCATAGGCTCATGACCATGGCCCTGGTCTTTAAGGACTTTCTCCAGGGGCCAGGATCCTCACTGACTTTGATTCCTGGGAAGAGTTGCGATATCCACGAACATGTTCATGCAGATTATTGGATTGCAGTTCAAGGATTAGAGGAATTAGGAACAGGGTGGGGCGGGGGCGGAGGGGTGATGGGCTGCAGAGTAAGAGCACATACTCTGGACACAGACTGCTTGAGTTCTAAGCCCTCTCTGTCACTACTGGCACCTTGAACAAGATACAAAACCCCTTTGTGCCTCCATTCTCTGACCTGCAGAATGGAAGCAACAAGAGTTAACTGTGTTTTAGGATTGTTTTGAGGATTAAGCAAATTAATTAAAGCACTTGGCAAGTGAATGACACACGGTAAGTGCTTAGGTCATTTTCTTGCTATTCTGAAGATTATATTCTGCAAAGTAAACTTTGCTTGGTTCCATGCAGTGTAAGTGTTAGTATTCAGGGTGAGGTTGGTGTTTGATGAGCAAAAATGCTTACTTTTAATGTAGTTGAATTTATCAACCATTTATTTTATTTTTATTTTTTATTAAATTTATTGGGGTAATATTGGTTAGTAAGATTATGTTTCAAGTGAAATTCTATAATACATCATCTATATATTGCATCGTGTGCTCACCACCCAGAGTCAGTTCTCTTTCCATCACCATATACAATATTTGACCTCCTTTTCCGTCTTCTACCACCTTCCCTCCTCCCTTACCTTTCTGTAACCACCAAATTATTGTCTGTGTCTCTGAGATTTTTTTTGTTTTTCTTGTTTGTTTGTTGCTTTCAGTTTTGTGTCCCAAAAAAATGAGTGAAATTATATGGTTCTTGACTTTTTCTGACTTATTTCACTTAGCATGATAATCTCAAGATCCTTCCATGTTCTTGCAAATGGCAGTATTTCACCTCATCTTATGACCGAGTAATATTCCATTGTGTATAGGTACAATATCTTCCTTATTCAATCATCTATGAAAGGACCATGGTTGTTTCCATGTCCTGGGCACTGTGGATAAGACCCCAATGGACAGAGCAGTATATAATCTTTACAGATGTAAGTTCTCAGATTTATTGAGTAGATACCCAGAATGAGGATTGCTGGGCCATATGGTAACCCTACTTTAACTTTTTGAGGAAACTCCACATTGTTTTCCATAGTGGCTGTTCCAATTTACATTCCACCAACAGTGTATATGAAGGTCCCTTTTACACTATAAACTTCCCAACACTTATTACTTGTCTTGTTGATGATGGTCATTGTAACAGGTATGAGGTGTTATTTCATTGTAGTTTTGATTTGCATTTCCCTAATTTATAATGAAGTTAAGAACTTTTTCATGTATCTTTTGGCCGTTTGTGTTTCTTCTTGGAAGAAGTGTTCAGGTTCTCTGCTCATTTTTAAATTGAATTCTTTCCTTTTTTGTTGTTGAGTTTTATACATTTAAACATATACATTTATATGTTTTAGATAGTAGCCCCTTATCAAAAGTGTTGTTTGCAAATATCTTCTCCCATAAAGTTGGCTTCCTCTTTGTTTTGTTGATGGTTTCTTTTGCTGTACAGAAGCTTTTTAGTTTGATATAATCCTGTTTATTTTTGCTTTTACTTTCCTTGCCTTTGAGGTTAAATTCATAAAATCTATAAGTTTAGTATGAATGTTTTCTTCAATGCAAGTTATTTTTCATGGCTTATGTTTAGATCTTTATTGACTTTCAGTTAATTTTAGTAGATAGGAACAGATAGCAGTCTAATTTCATTCTATTGCATGTGGCTTTTCAATTTTCTCATCACCATTTATTGAAGAGAATTTCTTTTCTTCATTGTATGTTTTTTACTCCTTTTTTGAAAATTATCTGCTCATATACTCAGATATATGAGTTTATTTTAGTGTTCTTAATTTGATTCCATTGGTCTGTGTTTTTGTTTTCTTGCCTATTTCTTGCTATTTTGGTTATTGTTGCTTTGTAGTGTAATTTGAAATCAGAGAGTATGATACCTCCAGCCTTGCTTTTTTGTTTTGTTTTGTTTTATTTTGTTTTTTTATTCCTCAGTATTGTTTTGACTATTCAGGGTCCTTTGTGATTCTATGAATCTGATGATTTTTTGAAGAAAAATACCATTGGAATTTGGATGGGGATTACACTAAATCTTTTTATCATTTTCTGTACTTTTGCCATTTTAACTATGTGGTCCTTCCAATCCATGAACACAGAATATCTTTCCATTTCTTTGTGTCTTCTTCAATTTCTTTTAATAATGTTTTATAGTTTTCAGTGTATAGATTCTTCACATCCTTTGTTAAGTTTATTCCTAGGTATTTTACGCTTTTTGTTGCAGTTGCAAAAGAAATATTTTTCCATTTCTTTTTCTGAAGTTTCATTTTTAGTAAATAGGAATGCAATTGATTTTTGTATATTGATTTTGTGTCCTGCAACATTACTGTATTTGTTTATTGTTTCTAATGGTTTTTTTGGTGGAGACTTTAGGGTTTTCTATATAAAAAATTATATCATCTGCAAAAAGTGAAAATTTAACTACTTTATCCCCTATTTCAATATTTATTATTTCTTTCTCTTCACTGATTGCTCTGGCTAGGACTTCCAATACTGTATTGAATAACAGTGGTAAGAGAGGTATCCCTATCTTGTTACTGATCTTAGAGAAAAAGCTTTCACTTTTTCACCATTAAGTATTAGATTAGCTGTGGGCTTGTCATACATGGCCTTTATTACGTTGAGGTAATTTCTTCTATTCCAATTTTATCAAGTGTTTTAATCATAAATGGATGTTGTATCTGGTCAAGTGATTTTTCTATATCTATTGATATGATCATATGACTTTTATCTTTTATTTTGTTTATGTAGTGTATCACATTGATTTGTATATGTTGAATCATCATTGTGCCCCTAAAATGAACTCCACTTGATCATGGTGTATAATCTTTTTAATGTATTATTGTATTTGATTTGCTAGTATTTTGTTTAGTATTTTTGCATCAGCATTCATCAAAGATTTGGTCTGTAGTTTTCTTTTTTTGTGTGATCTTTACCAGGTTTTGGTATCAGGGTAATGTTAGCCTCATAAAATGAGATAGGAAATATTACCTCTTCTTTAATTTTTAGGAAGAGTTTGAGGAGGACAGATATTAAATCATCTTTGACTATTTGGTAGAATTCACTAGTGAAGATGCCTGGCCTCGAACTATTGCTTTGGAAAGGTTTTAAATGATGGTTTCAATTTCCTTAATGTAGATTAGTCTATGTAGATTTTTTGATTCTTCATGATTCAGTCTAAGAAGGTATGTATTTCTAAGAACTTGTCCATTTCTTCTAGGTTACTGAATTTGGTGGTATATAGTTCTTCATATTATTATTGTATGATCTTTTGTATTTCTCTGGTATCCATCGTAACTTCTCTTTAACTTCTGATTTTATTTATTTGTGTTTTTTCTTTTTTTCTTAGTGAGTGTAGCCAGAGGTTTGTTAATTTTATTAAACTTTTCAAAGAACCAACTTTTTGTTGCATTAATTTTTTTCTATCTTCTTGTTTTCTATTTCATTTAATTTGGCTCTAATTTTTATTATTTTTTTTCTGCTGCTGAAAAAAAAAATAGACATTGGGTTTAATGTCTTCTTCTTCTTCTAGTTCCATAAGATGATGGGAGTTTCCTGATGGTGTAGTGGCTAGGCTTCAATGCTCTCAAAGCTGCAGCCTAGGTTCAACTCCCAGCCAGGGAACTAACACCCCTCCCCCACTCCGCCAAAAAAAATGCAACTGTTTATTTCTCATTTCTTGAGATAAGCCTGTGATGGTATAAATTTCTCTCCTAATACTGCTTTCTTAGCATCTCAAAAATTTTCACGTGTTATATTTTTATTCTCATTTGTTCCTGTGCATCTTTGGATCTCTCCTTTTATTTCTTCTTAGATCCAGTGGTTCTTTAGTAACATATTATTTAATCTCCATGTATTTATGGTTCCTCCTGCTTTCTTCTGTATATTTGATCTCCAGTTTCAAAGCAATGTGGTCAGAGAATATACTAGATATGATTTGAATCTTCTTAAATTTGCCGAGGTTAGTTTTGTGTCCCAGCATATGGTCTGTCCTAGAGAATGTTCTGTGTACACTAGAAAAGAATGTATAGTCTTGTGTTCTAGAATGAAATTAAAGTGCATTTAGACTTATGTGTCATTTAAAGGTGATATTTTCTTATTGATTTTTTCTTTGATGATGCATCCATAGCTGTCAATTGGATTTTTTCAGTCCCATATTATAATGGCGTTTTTGTCGGTGTCACCATTTAGTTCTGGTAATATTATAGTATCTTTATGTATTTTGGTGCTCTCTGATTGGGAGCCTATATGTTGATGCATTATATCTTCTTGTATTGTTCCCTTTATCATCGTGAAATGCCCATATTTGTCTCTTGTTACATTTTTTATCCTAAAGTCTATTTTTTCATATATGAGTATGGCTACACCTACTTTTCTCTGGATGCCATTTGCTTAGAGTATTATTTTTCACCTTTTCACTTTGAGTCTATATTTGCCCTTGTAGTTGAGGTGTCTCTTGGAGGCAGCATATGGTTGGGTTTTGTTTTTTGATTTAATCTGCTACTCTGTGCTTTTTTATTGGTGAGTTCAGTCCATTTACATTTAAAGTGATGATTGATATATTAAAATTTCCTATATCTATTTTATTATTTTGTTTTCTGGTAGTTTGGTAAATAGGAATAATTTGCAACAACAAAAGATCTGAATTTGCAAATGGAAATAGAGATAAGATGCATGCTGAAGGAAAATAACTACTGTATATACGAAACTTTCTTTTACATAAGCTTAATGGTAACCACTAAAAAAATAATACAGAACTGAGACAGATAATATATAAAAAAAAGAAACAGAAAAAATGTAATAGAATACCACCAAACTAAAATAAGATAGAAACACAAAGGCCAGAAACAGTCATTTAGTTTTTATTTTCATTTTTACATATTCAAATATTTTTCTATCCCCAAAACATAAAGATATTATTATTTTCTAGAAAATTTTATGAATTTCTTTAATAATTATTTTTTATGTATTATACTCAGTTATATTTTTTTCCCCATGGGGGAACATTGACCTTCTTTTCTAACTTTCCTCTGAACCCTAATGTTCCTAGTGATCCATTTCTTGTTCTTTCTAGAATTTGAGTCTGGGCCTTTGCACATACTATTTGCTCTGTCTAGACTTCTCCTAGATATAGATAATTCCCTTAACCTCCTTCATGTTCTTGCTCAAATATGCCCTGTTTACTGAGGCTTTTGGAGTTTAAAATGATCACTCCCTTCTCCCCCGCAGCACACACACACACACACACACACACACACACACACACACGCTCCCTAGCATTCCCTTCTAATATTTTTTTGAACAGCGTTTAATTGCCCAATGAAACACTAAATATTTCACATTTATTTTTAATTGTCTTTATCTCCTCACTAGAATGTTAAGTCCATGAGGATGGAAATAATTATTTTCATTGTTGTTGTATTGTGTTCTCAATTTCTAGAACAGTGTCTCATCCTTAGAGAGGATTTTGTTTTTCTTTTTTCAGAACAATCCAGAACACCTATTTGGTTTTCTTCTTCCAAATAGAGTGTTGAAAATTTTAGGTCCGCATATATTAATTAATAGAGCCCTCTGGTTAGAAAATTTCTGCGTGACTCTTTTTTTTTTTTTTTTTTTTTTTTTTTTTTTTTTTTTTTTTTTTTTTTTTTTTTTTTTTTTTTTTTTTTTTTTTTTTTTTTTTTTTTTTTTTTTATTTTTATTTTTTTCTGTTCCTTCTAGTGTGAAGGTCAAGACACACAGGCACTCCCACTGTTTCTCTGTCAGGGTAGGATTTTCATAGTCCACACACTAAAGGATTCAGCTTGTGTGTGTGTCGTGTGTGTGTGTGTGTGTGTGTGTGTGTGTGTGTGTAGGAGATATCTCAAACCAAACCTTGCCCAATGTTTTGGTCCAAGATTTATCTCTTATATCCTAATTTACCACATTCTTTAAAAGCCAGGCCCCACTATCAGCAATGGAGAAATTTCCCCAAGGCTAGTACTGTAAAAATTTTCCTTAACTTCTTACTTTTATTCCATGCATTTAAAAAAATATTTTTAAAGCATTTCAAAGAGAATTGCAAAAGACAAAGAAAAGGGAGAGGAACCTATAGGACATATCAACAAAGTGTAATCTAGTGACACTTGGGTATTTATAAATACTTCAAGATAATTGGTATGATAGTAATATTTCACAGTATGATGGTGTTAATTTGGTTATGTTTTAAAAAGAATGCTTATCTTTTATAAATCTATTCTGAAGTATTTAGATGAAATGATATGATGTCTGAATGTTCTTTGAAATAATTTGGGTATATGTGAGTTTGTAGCGGTATAGGTGAAACAAGCTTGGCCATGTAATTATTGACTCTGATGGATGAGTACGTTCAACTCATTAAGTATGTTTGAAAACTTCCAAAATTAAAAAGATAAACATTTTACATTGCATTAAAAAATAAACTTCTCCAGCATTCTGGTTTCTCTGTGCCAGCAGTTTCTCCAGATACATACTCTGCCTCATTAGTAGAAATTAAAGTCTTCAACTTTCCATTCAAAAGGAAAGAATATTTTGTAGAAGGATATATGACTATCTAATCATGACTGCCACTCATACAACTTTTTATTTATTCAACAATCATTTATTATTGTCTACTAGGTTTTGTGCACTATAATAAGACCTACAGATACTTCTTGTTTGGAGCAGAGAAAGAGATAAGGCAATCAAGTGCAGTGTGGACCTTGAAGCCTGAGAAGAGGGCTGCTTGGCTAAGGTGAAGTAGGAAAGACTTCTTGAAAAACACAACATTCTGTTCCATCTCCAAGGAAGCATAGTAGTAATCTAGGTGAAAAGAGAGAGAAAATACTCTTTATCATCCCCAACAGGAACCTGTCTACCAAGTAACAATATTATATACTAACTTGATGCCAAACCAAACCCTGAACTAACTATTGTATGTTGCATTATTCTTCATATATGTATACACACACATACACACACACACACACACACAAAATTTATAATATATATGTGTGTGTGTGTGTGTGTGTGTGTGTGTGTGTGTGTATATATGTATGCATATATAAAATACATTCCAATTATTCTTCTTCAAAGCCCCAAATAAACTATTCTAATTATTTCCCTTGGAGGCAGTAGGAGATAAGTAATCTTTCCAAGTTCACATACCTCAGATTTAAGAGTCATTGATTCTAAGAAGTCATGTTATTATATCAACACTTAGCCATAAAAGAAATTTCAAAAACCAGTGACTTATGTTGATGCTTCAGAATAAGGAAGACAAGACAAGCAATGACATGTTCATTATGCATAAAAGGGATAATTAAGAATCTTTGTCTACATTGTTCTAAAATGTATAGTTCAAAATGAAAAGATTCATTTTAATTGGATTGCCTTCACAAAGTTATTTTCCTTTAACTTATCACCACCCCTGAAACAAAAACTTTAATATCACAAGGGTTATTATATCACTAATGTCTGAGCGATTCCCTGCACCTTATATTCAGGTTAACCAGTTTTTGTTTGTTTGTTTGTTTTGTTTTTGCTTTTTGGTATGTGGGTAGCTCCCTGGCTGGGAATCGAACCCAGGCCGCAGCAATGACAGCACCAACGCCGAAGCCTTAAGCCACTACACCATCAGGGAACTCCCCAGGTTAACCAGTTTTTACATGTAGACATATTTTGAAAAGGACACTGCAAAAGTGTGGTTCAGCCATAGTGAGTAGTGGTGCATTTAGAATATAGCTAGCTCTCAATAGCAAATGGCCAAGCAATATCCTGTAAGAAGAACAGAGGATCTGAGGATCTGCAGTTCCCAGCTGTACATTTCTGAGTTGTGTCTTCTCTATGCTATGACACATAAGCTTTACCTGGGAGCCCTTCTGACCCTTAGTTGTCTGTATAATGCTAGGTATGAATTAGCATCCCTTTATGCCTACGAGGATATAAAGCATTAATAGGTTATGGCAACATGGATTATTTAGAAGGATTTTTCTAATACATAGTTCAGTATCCATGCCTAATAATGATGATAACATCTTGAGCTTTTATCTTAGATGACATCTGTGCCCTCAAAAACCTGTTTGTATACAGTGCAATAGTGTTGTAGTGCATTTCAGTCTCAGTGCTGATGGAGTGCAACACATTAGGGAGCCCTGTGGCAGGCAGTCACCAGACATTCATCTAATAAAATGAAAAGGGGTCAGGATAGGGGGAAATAAATGTCTGTCATTTCACAAATATGGGCAAAAAGAAAAGACAAGTGCAGCTTGTCATTACAAATTGTGTTTTTAATACTCTTTGTTTATAGTACATTTCCCATATACCACTAAGATGTGTTTAGCTAGAGGGCAGTTTGCATTTTAAAATGTGATGAGTAAAGATTTAGCTGGTGCTCATGTGTTTTCTGTTGCTTGGTTAAGCATGCTGCATTGTCTTTTTCCTGTTTTACATATTGGATGAATAAGAGATGCTAGCTTTAAATGTGCTAGATCTGTGGTCCTCTTTGCTAGAGATTTTTAAAACATCTCAGTACTTAGGCCTCACCCACCAAGAAATTCTGACTTAAATGGTTTGGGTTGGGGTGCATTAGGAGTATTTAAAAGCATCTCTTTAGATTTTAATATGCAGCCAGGGTTAAGTTTCATGTGGGTTGAGTAGACAGCAAGATTAGCTATGAGTAACTTCAGTTGTGGTATTTGTGATATTGAAAAAGAGGAAGGACCAGACTCAAAGACTATCACCATGTGAAAAACTTAGCTCTCCAAACTGGAGGGGTTTTAAGCAGCAATGGTTACACAAAGTGGTGGAAATTATAGATAGTCCCTAGCCTGGACTGTCATCCTAGATAGTTTATGCAGACATAAGCAGGAGTTATTCCTTCTAATATGCTAAGGGCTTGCATATAAGAAATTTTAAGTCCAATGGTTACTTACATGTAGTACATTTGCAAAATGCTTTAAATTCCAATTAATTAGGCATTCCTAATAGCTGTTCTGTGAGTTGGCGCCACAGCATTACTCATATAGGACAAGCAAGAAAGTTAAAACTCTGAAGAGTTAAGTGCATTGCCCTAGGTCATATAGCCAATACCCAAATGAACTGGTATTAGAAATCAGAGCCCTGAAGGTCTTTCTGTTACCAGAATCATTGAATTTGGCCTCTGTTACAAAGTGAATGATAATTTTGAAAATTTAAGAACATAGAATACATTTTTTTCAGCAACATTACAAAGTGAAAGTAATATATATATATCCTGGAGCCTATTTTCAATATTCCTAGAAAGTTTAGCAGAAGAGCTTCAGAATTTTGTTAAATTTCATGTAGATATAGACAGGCTCAGTGTTCATTCTGAAGTACTTAGAGGTCTAGGTTGGGAGGGAATTCTGGGGGAGGAGACTGCTGTTGATGTATCTGCTCTATATATGGAACATAAATAGAAAGTATAAGAAAATGTCCTATTCATAGTTCTTGTAGGTATTACATTTTTCACCACTGAAGCCCAACATTTCCCCGTGAACAAAAAGAGAGCATGCAGGATTGAAGGCCTTTTGTAAAATAAAGTTTATATTATAATTTCCATATGCTTATAAACCTATGCAGGACTTCTACAGTGTTATCTATCCGTTAAGTTTCACTTCTGCTTCACTGAAAAATTTAATAATGCATGTACGTTTCAGTATAAAACACAGCATTGAGGTGCTTCTCCTACATGTACCTGATAAATATTTATCAACAATGACAACACTGTATGTGGTAAGGGCTTCCCTTAGAGAACTGAGTCACAGTATCTGTTTCTCCACATTTAAGTGGGAGATAGCTGGGCTTGTGGTGAACCTGGTTTTACACCTTTTCTGAAAAGTTAAGTCAATGCTGTCTGAATCTCATTTAAGGTTGTAAATAAACTAGAAAGGGATATTATCTTGAGTATACTTAGTCAGTAGAGAAAATGTACTTTTTTAGAATATTTAATGTTAAAGAAACTTAGTTATACATCATGATCAAGTGGAGTTCATCCCAGGAGCACAAGGATGGTTCAACATACAAAAATCAATCAATGTGATACACCACATAAACAAAATAAAAGATAAAGACCATATGGTCGTAACACTTGATTCAGAAAAAGCATCTGACAAAATACAACATCCATTTATGATCAAAACACTGAATAAAATAGGTAGAGAAGGAAAGTATCTCAACATAATAAAGGCCATGTGTGTCAAACCCTCAGTTAACATCATACTGAATGGAGAAAAGGTGAAGCCTATTCCCCTAAGATCAGGAACAAGACAGGGTTGCCTTCTGTCACCACTGCTATTCAATATAGCACTGGAAGTTCTAGCCACAGCAATCAGGCAAGAGAAAGGAATAAAAGGTATCCAAATCAAGAAAGAAGAGGTCAAATTGTCACTTTTTGCAGATGACATGATCCTTTATACAGAAAATTCCAAAGATTCCACCAGGAAGCTATTAGAAACAATAAATAAATAGAGTAAATTTGCAGGATACAAAATCAATGTACAAAAATCAACAGTATTCCTATATACAAATAACAAATCCTCAGAAAAAGAAATGAGGGAGGCAATTCCTATTGTTATCACAACAAAACGAATGAAATACCTGGTAAGTAACAAAAAATGTGACAGACTTACACATGGAAAACTATAAGATACTTTTGAAAGAAATCGAAGCAGAAACAAAGAAATGGGAAGATATTCCCTGTTCATTGATATGAAGACTTAACATTGTTAAAATGGCCATTCTGCCCAAAGTAATCTATAGATTTAATGCAATAGCCATCAAAATCCCACAATCATATTTTAGTGAAATAGATAAAATAATTATCAAATTTATATGGAACCATAAAAGACCTCGAATTGCCAAAGCAATACTACATAAAAAGAATAAGGCTGGTGGCATTGTACTCCCTGACTTCAATTCAATAATCAAAATCAAAACAGCTTGGTATTGGCAGAAAAACAGAAATATAGACCAATGGAACAGAACTGAAAACCCAAAAATAAATCCACAAATTTATGGACAAATAATTTTTGATAAAGTAGCAACCTCTTCAGTAGGTGATGGTGGGAAAGCTGGAAAAATATATGCAAAAGAATGAACCTGAGCATGAACTCTCACCATATACAAAAATTAAGTCAAAATGGATTGAAGACCTTCATATAAGACCCGAAAAAATGAACTATATAGATAGAAAACATAGATAATAAAGTTATAAACCTAGGGCTCATGAAAGACTTCATGAACCTGACATCAAAGGCAAGGGAAGTAAAAGCAACAATAAATGAATGGAACTATATCAAATGAAAAAGCTTCTGCACAGCAAAAGCATCCATCAACAAAGCAAAGAGACAGCCAACTGGGAGAAAATATATGCAAACAATGCATCAGATAAGTGTCTAATATCTAAAATATATAAAGAACTAATATGACATAACAACAAAAAAAACAAACAACCCAATTAAAAAGTGGGCAGAAGAACTAAACAGACACTTCTCCCACGAAGAAATACAAATGGCCAGCAGACATAGGAAAAAATGCTCATCCTCATTAGCTATCAGGGAAATGCAAATCAAAGCAACTATGAGATGCCACCTCCCCCACCTGTGAGAATGGCTGTTATCAACAAGACAAGGAATAACAAGTGCTGGAGAGGATGTGGAGAAAAAGGAACTCTGGTACACTGCTGGTGGGAGTGCCAACTGGTACAACCACTGTGGAAGGCAGTGTGGAGGTTCCTCAGAAAATTGGGAATAGAGCCACCATTTGACCCAGCAATCCCCCTTCTGGGGATCTACCCAAAGAACTTGAAAACCTTTGTCCGCAAAGACTTATGTACCCCAATGTTCATTGCAGCGCTGTTCACAGTGGCCAAAACATGGAAACAACCAAAGGTCCCTGCGACAGATGACTGGATAAAGAAGCTGTGGTACATATACACAATGGAATGTTACTCAGCTCTAAGAAAAGATGAAATATTGCCATTTGCAACAAAATGGATGGACCTGGAGATCATCATGCTTAGTGAAATAAGCCAGACAGAAAAAAACAAAAACTGTATGACTTCACTCATGCGGAATATAAAACTGAAAGCAACAAAGAAAAAACGAACAAACAAAAAACCCATGGACACAATCAATAGTTTAATGTTTATCTGGGGACAAGTGGGGAGGGGATGGGAAAAGGAAGAGGGTGTGGGAGAGAAGGGAGGGGGAGCTAAATATAAGGTGATGGAAAGATAACTCATCCTAGGTGGTGAACTTATTATACAACAAGATGACATGCACTGTAGAATTGTACACCTGGAACCTATGTAATTCTTGCTAACAAATGTCACCCCAATAAGTGACAATAGAAAAAGCAAGAAAAAAAAAAAAAAGAAAAGGAAACTCAGGCTGCCTAACTTCATACTACAATCTCTATATATAGTCTGAAGGATTGACTTAGAAACAGACTTATTAATGACAAGTTGAAATTTTTGCCAAGGGAAGGTGTTCACTCCTCATATTCATGCTGCACTTTGGGTAAACACCAGTCCTCTCAAGTTACACAGCTTTTACCTGTGATGTTTTTCCCATAACAGCATATATAATGTAGCTCCAGCTGATTGTATTGCAGTAAGCCCTACATTCTCATTCCCTTTAAATTTTAACTTAATGATTTCTATTCTAGTGTGCTTGGGGCATACAACAGCCTTCTTTGGATGCATGAACTGCTATCTTAAGCAGAACTCTGTGGCAAGCAATAAAAAGGTTCAGTAATCAGATTGAATAGGTAATTTTAAGAACAGCAGTATGATCTACCTTTCTTACACATTTGCGATGCAACCTGATGCTGCAGTGAGAAACAAAATGTGCATATCTATTATGTTCACATGGGGTGATGGTCTTTTTGAGTGATAATTTTTTATAATAATGAAGGCAGTTCTGAAAGTGAATGGATGAGCTACTAATATTGAAGCCGGCACAGCAGGTATTAACTAGGACTTCCCTGAGCAAACAGTATGTTTGATCACTCTATTGATTCCTCTTCAATGATATGAAAAGGTGGTTGGTACCAATTGCTTTGCAATTGTAATTTAATTGACCAGGACCATGGAATGATTTTTAAGCCACTCATAGATGTACAGAATATGGGTAGACCTATCTATCACTGACTAGAAGACTAGTTTGTCACATTTTTCTTTTGATCAGAGACAGCCTCCACTGTTGAAGATTTTCTTCTACATTTAAAAAATTTCTTCTCACCTTCTCTCATGAACTCCTATTATGCTAGAGAAGACACCCCACACCAGGCCAGGTGTACGTGCTTAACATGCTGCGTCTCATTTAATTCTTGCAGTAATCTTGTGAAGTGGAAACTTTTATTTGGCCTGTTTTGCAGCCAAGGAAGCTGAGGCTTAGCAAGATTAAAGGAACTCCCTAAAGTCTACCAACTAGGGTTGTAACTACCACAGGAAATATTTAATATGTGATTATTTACATAATAGAAATGTTAACTATCATTGATACCATCCTTTTGCTTCAAGATCAATTAGAAGGGACTCATTAGCAGACTTTTGGTTTTGTTTGTTTAATGGTGACCTGAAAGGGTAAGTGAAGAGGAAGAAAATGAGCACCAGGTAAGAACCAAGAGTTGTAAGGTAAAAAGCCTCAAAGATTATTGGGACCATGAAGCAGAATGAGTCATTGAGATCTATTAGAACTGTTAGTGACAACAATATTTGAGAAACAAGAGAAAGTCTGAGAGGTTATATTTTTTGAAATCTGCCATCACATTTCTCCAGATCGGTGTTGTAATAAGCACCATGCATTGCTGATACACATCTATCCTGCATCTACTTTGAACATGTACTTGCCTCTCGGATCCTTCCTCTGGTGTCCATCTCCCACCCTGCCTCTCCTGTCATCTGTGCCTAGATTTACTGTGCTCTACCATGTTCAACTTGATTTTTCCCAACTCCCACGTTTTAAATCAATTAGAAACTTAGGGGTAGGTTGACTAGACATACCATTTTAAACAGGACAGAAAACAACAGTACTACCCCATTTCAAATGGTATGAATGGTCAGCCTACTGACACCTCAAATTTAGCCCATTGAAACTACACTGACCATAGGTACCATTTGAAACTGGATGGTACCATTGTTTTTTGTTCCATTTATAATGGTATGTCTAGTCAGCCTACTTAGGGAGTCAGTTCTTCAAATCATTATCAAATAGCCACGGCACCAGGGCTCAACACTCATGATTCTTCAATGCTGTGTTATGTGCCCCAGTTTACCTTGATAGGAGTCACTCAGCAGTACTCTATATACTGATTTTCTCCACCTTTGCTACCACCTTTCCAGGGAAGACTGGTGTAAAACTTCACAGCGAATCTATAACTATCTCTCCGTATTTGTAGCTTACTCCTGTATTTCCCATTAGATAATCGTTCTTGGTTTTAAGGTGCCATCTTTTCTAAATGTTAATTCCTTTGACTGTGATTAATTACAAATTTAATTATGCCTGATGATTTAGTAATGATAGAATATGCATAAATCAAAATTGAATTTAGACTAGTTGCTTATTAGATATAATCCTACTTGAGGGGTAGTATATGTTTGCAAACAGGTACTTTATTGTTATTTTTTCATAGGTCTAATAAGGTTAGAAGCATCACTCACAAAGCCTCACAACCAGTTTTTATTGATTTGTTTTTTTATTTGCCACCAGGGTGCTATTGAAGAATAGAAAGAAGGAGGTATTCCTTGGGAATAACAGAAAACCTGTGATATGGACCACTCCCAGGAATATTCCTCTTTCTCGTCATCTTTTTTTTTATTGTTAAACTTATTGGGGTGACATGTGTTAGCAAGGATTACATAGGTTTCAGGCATACAATTCTACAGTGCATTGTCCACTTGTTGTATAATAAGTTCACCACCCAGTGTGAGTTCTCTTTCCACCACCACACATTTAGCTCCCCCTCCCTCCTCTCCCACCACCTACCCCTTCCCCCATCTCCTCCCCACTTGTCCCCAAATAAACATTAAACTATTGATTGTGTCCATGGGCTTTTTGTTTGTTTGTTCATTTTTCCTTTGTCTCTTCATCTTATTACGAAGTCTCTTTTCTAAAAATTATCATGGTTTTTTTTTTTTTTTT
>PVJL010002096.1:0-51719 GCA_004026885.1 Lyroderma lyra
TGTATGACTTCACTCATATGCGGAATATAAAACTGAAAGCAACAAAGAAAAAAGAAATGAAGAAACAAACAACCCATGGACACAATCAATAGTTTAATGTTTATTTGGGGACGAGTGGGTCAGGGAGGGGAAAAGGGAGGGGGTGGGAGAGGAGGGGGGGAAGCTAAATATAAGGTGATGGAAAGAGAAGTCACATTAGGTGGTGAACTTATTATACATCAAGTTGACAATGCACTGTAGAATTGTATGCCTGAAACCTATGTAATCCTTGCTAACAGATGTTACCCTAATAAGTCTAACAATAAAAATGAATATAAAAAATAATAAAACAAGATTATTTTCAATTGCTATCAAATCTTGTCTTATTTATATCAGAAATGTGTTTCTTGTCTAAATCCTCTTCTTCATGCTCTGTGCAACTACCTAGACTACTGAACCAGCTTCAATTACACTACTATTAAACAGAATCTGATCTATCCTCAACTGCCATGAGAATTACCTTATTTTGTTAGTCTCTTACTGAAACTCCTTATTTTGCTCCTTTTAGCAACCAACAAGGCCATGTTCCCATGTAGTCACACAGGTCCTTCAGAATGTAGACTCAAGCAAACTTTCCAGCCTCATCTCCTATTTTCCTATACCATTTTCAGCTTTCTCAGACCTCTGATGACTCCTTGACGTTGCATGTACTTTGAATGCCTTTGCCCACCCAGTTCTGAGGCCAACTTCTCTGAAAATCTTTTCTGAGCCTAATCAGCTTGATAACTGCCTCCAGATTACCCATACTTTTCAACATTGTTTACAGAAAATTCTTTTGACCAGCCTTTCTGATCAGCTCTTTAATCTTGTAACCCTGAAGCAACCATTATTTCCATATTTAACTTTACAGAAAAGGTTATTTGCAAATCAAGCTGCTATTTATTTATAACAATAATTGATTGCAGTTTTTCCTCTTAGTAGTCTCACTGAACAGAACACTTATCTAATCATTTCCATAAGACTTTTCGTCTCCAAACTTGCTCTTCTCCCTAACACATTCTAAATAAAGCTACTCAGCCATCTCTTCTGCAATGCAACTACATCTTCCCCATGATTCTCCAGTTCTTCTCTTTTCTGATCAAGACCAGTAACTGATAGAAAATCCACACAAAAGATCAATAAGGAAGGACTTGAATAACATTATAGACCAAATAGACCTAACAGATATGTACCAATTACTCCTCCCTACAGCAGCAAAATACACATTCTTCTCAAGCTGACATGGATCCTTCGCCAAAATAGATCATGTTAGGTCACAAAACAAGTCTTAATAAATTTAAGACTGAAACATACCAAGTATCTTTTCTGACCACAATGGAACAGAACTAGAAATCAATAGCAGAAAGAAAACTGAAAAATTCACAATATGCAGAAATTAAATAACACATTCTTAAATAACCACGGGGTCAAAGAAGTAATAAAAAAGGAAATTAAAAAATATTTCAACAGAAACAAAAACGAAAACACAACATACCAAAACTTATGGGATGTAGCAAAAGCAGTGCTAACAGTGAAGCTCATAGCAGTAAATGCCTACATCACAAAAGTCAACCTAACTATATCCCTCAAGTAACTAGAAAAAGAACAATAAACTAAGCCCAAAGCTAGCAGGAGGGAAATAACAAAGATTAGTGTAGAGCAGAAATAAAGTAGGAAACAGAAAGACAGAAAAATAAAATCAACAAAAGAGTTGGTTTTTGAAAAAAAAACCAAAACTGACAAACCCTTAGCTAAACTAAGAAAAAAAGAAGATTCAAATAAAATTCAGAATAAAAGAGACATTGTAACTGCTACCACAGATATAAAAAGAATCATGAGACTATATAAACAATTGTATGTCAACAAACTAGATAACCTAGAAGCAGAGGCTAAATTAGAAACATACAAAACTGGTGTCAGTGCTTATAGCCTCCTCTAATTCTTCCGTGAACACCACTGCCAAACTGTCACAGGTAACATCTTGATCAAGTCACTTCCCCACTCCCAATTTTCAATTAAAAAAAAAAAATTCAGCCTAGCATTCAAACCCTTTATAATTAAGCCTCAAATTATCTTTCAGAATTTGTCTTCCTCTACTTCTTTATATAAAATACTGACTCACCTAAATTGACTTATTCACTGACCCTAAATGTCCTCTGCACTTTCCTATCAACATCTCTTGTGTTCACACTATTTCTCTACCTAGAATGATCTTGATCCATTTATCCACATTGCCAAATTCTACTGTAATAGAATCCCACTTGGGTGGGACAGGGGGAGGTCCTAGGTGAGATCACTTTTACAGGTTGTTCCTACTATACTGAATCAGTAACACTCACCCTGCAAAGTGGCCAAAGTCAGCCCTCCCTTTTCTGTGAATTTCTAGGAGTCCCCAAAGGGTTCATGAATCAGTAGCAACTGCATTACCTAGAGATGTGTTTGAAATGTAGAAATCTCAGGCTCTCTCTGACCTACTGTATAAGAATCTGCATTTTTAACAAGATTCTCAGGTGATCTACATGCATATTAAAGTTTGTTTAAAGCACTGATGTAGGAGGCCAGGAGAGATAATGAACTAGAGAAATACAGTATGAATAGCAGAGAGCACTAAGATTAGTGATCATGAATTTAAAGTGGTATTATACTAATCAGGAAGGGTGTGTATTTTCTTCCAGGCATGTTCAGCACCAGTAAGACAAAGAGATGGATTTAACCAGGATTTGGTTAGTTAAACAAGTACAGTTAAGTGAGAGGAGCAAGAAAATTGAAGTAGTGCCCAAGGAAAGAATGATAATTATGGACCATGTAATTTATTTATTTTTTTATTATTTTTTATTGTTAAATTTATTGGAGTGACATTAGTTAGAAAAAATTACATGGGTTCCAGGCGTACAATTCTACCATGCATCATCTACGTGTTATGCGTTCATCATCCAGAGTCAGTTCTCTTTCTATCACCATATATTTGAGATCCCATCCCTTTTCTCCCAATCCCCTCCCACATACCCTCAGATAACCACTAACTACTAAACTATTGATTGTGTCCATAAGTTTTTGTTTCTTTGTTGCTTTCAGCATTGTGTTCCACAAATGAGTAAAATCATATGGTTCTTGGTTTTTTTCTGCCTGGCTTATTTCACTTTGCATGATGGTCTCAAGGTGCATCCATGTTGTCATAAATGGCCCTATTTCATCTTTTTTTATGGCTGAGAAATATTTCATTGTATATATATACCACAGCTTCTTTATCCAGTCATCCAGCAGAGGACACTTTTAGCAGTTTCCATGATTTGGCCACTGTGAATAGTGCTGCGAGGAACATTGGGTGCAAGTATCTTTGCAGACTAAGGTTTTCAAATTTTGTGGGTAGATACCTGGAAGTGGGATTGCCAGGTCACATGGTAATAACTCTATTCTTAATTTTTTGAGAAACTTCCATGCTGTCCTCCATAGTGGTTGTACCAGTTTGTACTCCCACGAGCAGTATATGAGGGTTTCTTTTTCTCTATACCCTCTCCAACATTTGTTATTCCTTGTCTTGTTGATAATCACCATTCTAATGTGTATGAGGTGGTAACTCATTGTGGTTTTGATTTGCATTTCCCTAAAAGCTAGTGAAGTTGAGCATTTTTTCTGGACCATCTAATTTAAGCAGGAGAAGGAAATAACTGAGTACACCAGGGACAAAAAAAAACCAGTTAAAAGACAAAGAGGATCAAGGATTGACAGGTCCAATAGAGTCCAAGGGTTGTAAGGCTCTCAAAACACATCTACCATGAAGTAATCCCTAACTATTCTAGCCTGAAGTAAACATTCCCTCCTCCCAATTTCTATAGTATTTATTAGTATCATTCAACAGTGACTAACAAGTTTTCATTATTTTCACCTATTTAAAAGTTCAAACACTTTCACATCTATCTCCTCCCTTACACTGTAAACTCTTTCAGAGTGTGAGGCTATCACTAACTGTTCCAGTGCACCTACTCAAAGCTGTGTCCAGCAGCTGTGAAGAAACCATAGCAAAGGAGAATGAAAGTTGCATTAAACTTAAGAGATGTGACCTTTCATTCATTCTCTGTTATAGTCAACAGTTATTAGGCAATCCACCCAAACTCTTGGGGTCACATGAAGATAAAATGGGAAGGGACCGGAATAAAAATATTCTATTTCCTAAAAGATTTGGGGTAGAATGTTTATACCTTCTAATATTTTATTATTTAATATGTGAATCATCTCATCAGAACCTCTAAGCAACAGAAATGTAAAATTCCAATTTGTAAGAAAGATAAGGAATTGCCCATGATATATGCACATATCCTTAATAATCAAAGAGTTTTAGAGTGAAAAGGGTCTTAGATATCATTTAATCTACTATTGGCCTAAACTCAAAAAGCTAGATTTGTACAGAATTCACTGGGTATTAATGATCAGAAGAGAAATCTACTGTGCTGGAGTAGAAAAATGTATTAGGATAAATAGTAAGTATGTAAAACTTAATTGGTTAGAGAATCTGTGAGGAATAATTATATCATTATATTTTAGTAGAAACATAATATATTAAGTTGATGGTTCTTAAAGAGACTGTCAAGTGTTTTCCCCCATTATGTAATCCATGCAGTCTTTCCTGACTAGTTCTAATGAAGACATTATTGGTGACTTAGATGCCAAGAAGAAAATAAACTAGAACAGTGTATGTGAATACAAGTGAGAATATACTCTGTAAGAATCTAAGAGGTTACTGGGGAATCCAAAAGGATAAATCCTCAAAATAAGGATTCATTATATGAACTAATAGTATGAGGAATGTTTGAAAGAGGCCAGAGTGTTCAAAACTGGTGCTATATAAATTTGATTATTTTGATTTTAGCACTACCTAATTCATTTAGCATTCTATACTGCACTGTGCAATGAATACACATTAAAGTTAACACAGGTAAGTAAGATGCAGCCCCCCTTCCCAAAACAGGCTTCTTGACAGAGGGAGACAGAAAGCAAATCATTGCCAAAAAATTAGAACTTGCACCAACAGAAATATGCAGAAAATGCTATGGAAAAAGTCAAGAAATTACTAAGTCTTGCTGGGGAATTGGGAAAGACTTCAGAGATTTAATAGTGTGGATAAACATCAAACTCAGAAATCAACTATACTAAAATTTGATTGATATATGTCCTCAGCTCTATTATATAATATTTCATAGGAATCAGGTGAAAAGTAAAAGACATTAATATAATAAAGAAGAAAATATGGTAACATTTTAAAAATTTAATTATAAGCATGCAAGTAACAAAACAAAACCCTAACCAACCTATCATAATTGATAATCAGCCCCAAGCTAACTTTAAAATATATCTGAAGGGACATCCACTTCCGTTAATTAAAAAAGAAAGAAAAACACCACCCACCCAAACTTTCAAGGTTGGAATTGGAAGAATAATTTCTTCATGAGGAAGAAGCATTTGAACCACAGTCTTAAATGGAAATTTCTCTTTCACTGTACTACCTCCACAACCCTGGCTGGGATAGGGGAGGAAACAGTGACCTTTTTACATTGGTCCCAATTATAAGCAAAATACTTTTCCTTTATTCCTCGTAGCACAGCTGAAACAACCCTAGGACATTAAAAACCATTGGCGTAAAAGGTTAAAAGATGCAAAGAAAAATGAAATGAACAAAGAGAATATCATGAACGTAGGGGATACAGATTATAAGCTGCCACTTACTTATCTTGAATATACAATCCCATAAATTTGTCTTTCTCATTTTTGGTAACCCTGATGCCACTCTCCCCACCTCCAATCTTTGGCTATTACCACAAAAGAATACCCTCCCAGAGATCCAGAAAACCACTTCAAGAGAAGGAGCAACCACATTCACTACAAAATCTTTATACCCAGTTTTCTGGGTTTCTGTTCCTGGTTAAGGTCTTGACTCTTCCCAGATTGAATGACACCAGAAATATTCAACTTTTCAAAGCTGTGTCATCATTCCTCCAGATCTCAAAAATTAAAAAAACTGATCCCAATAAGCCTTAATCCTCACGTGGGACATGAAGTCATTCCTTCAATTATCTCTCTCTCTTAGTCTTCTTCTATCAATGATATTCAATTAAGCTTTTACAGTAATTATGAAGATAAAATTCAATTCAAAACAATTTCTGAAACCACAAACAATATTTCTAGCAAAAGAAAATATTCACAAAAATTAACAAGTATGAAGTATCTCATTTGAAATCATGTATTTAACATGTTTTGAACTGGTAATCTACAAAATTACTCATGGACATATGAAACAGCTAAGAATACTAAATTGGTTTTAATATTACACTGAGAAAAACTTCTAATATGGGAAATAACTACTAAATAAAAATATATACAGCAGGACTTCATAGGAATTCAGTTATTACAACTAAAGCTGAAAAGTGTAGTGCTCATCCTAAGGAACAGCTCTAGTCATTTCTCCAAATAATATCTACTTTAAATAAACTCACTGAATCCACTTGTAAATTATTTCCCTTTAGCTGTCTCATTATTCAATATGCTTTCAAGGAACATGATGATGAAAGAAGAAATACACCTCTTTCTAACATAACCATATTGGCAAGAACATCAACATTATCAGTATTTAAAGAATGTCCTGGCAGGTTAAACCTTCATAAAAAGAAGGAACACTATCTAATCCAAGATGTCAAAATAGCAATAGTACTTCTCATATTATGTGGATTGTAATTGTTTGTTTCTAATGTAGAAAAATATTTCAAAAAAAGAAAAGATGTCAACATGTCATGTTTTAATTTTAAGAAAAAGGCAAAAATATTTTTCAGGAAAGCATGTGAAGAAAGATAAATGAAAGCATGTTTAAAAACAAAGGCTAAGACCAGAATTATACTCAATGTCCAAAATGATTTATGATAATGTGTAAATGCTATTTTATGAAGTTTAATAATATATTTTTAGCATATTAGGCACAACAGCACTATCAAGAAATAAAAAAAAGTAGAAAAATAATTTGTATCAAGAGAAAAAGCTTGAAGATAGACTTTTTCTAATTCAGTCCATGATTTCTTTATATATAGTAATTATAACTAATATCTAATTTTATTGTAAGGTTTTTGATAATCTTACAATACTTTCAGGGTATAACACTTGAAGCATACTCTCCAGTATATGAATTGCATCTGAAATTCCTGAAGGCCACTGAGGGACTTGTGTTTGCTCAACAGAAGTTCAGAAACTGTCCTCCAAAAATCATAAAATGCAGTATTATGTATTACAAAATACTACTTTGCATCCTCGAAATAAAATGCCTATACTGATGATCTTCCAGTGGTTGAGAAAATAATATAAACTTACTCAAAGCTTACAAGATACATATATTTGACTTTAAATACCCATTTCCATGACACGAGGCAATAATCTTGTTTAATCCGTCTATTACGTTTTCTCTTAACTCAAAATTTTTCTTTAATTGTACTCACTTTTCTTTTATAAATACGTAGTTCCTATCTTCATATTTTATGGTTTCCATATGTATTCCCTTCCTGACCATTATTTCTTCTCTCCTCGATCTTTTCTTTCCTTGGGTATATTCAACTTTTAATCACTAACTGTCCTTTGGATCAAGAGGTCATAGGGTTATTTATATTAGCAGAATGAGCCTGCATCCATCAACATCCCGAGGAATCAGAGCATGGTAGAGCTGGAAGGGATCGCAAGGTATCATTTGGTTGAGCTCTATGCCAGCATGAACAGGTGGCTGACTAATCTTAATGTTTTTCTTTCTCTTTTTATTTTTTTTAAGATGACCCAAAGAGTTTGATCATAAATATTGCACCATAGCTTGGTTTCGTACAAAATTTTCTTAAAAACAAGTAAAAAGAAAACTGGATGAAAAAGGTTCTAACCTCAGCACTATTACTTATTATAATAAATAAAATTCCTTTGATCACTCTGAGGTTCAATTTTCCCATACAAATAGAGATAATGTTGTCTAACTCACAAATTTATTGTACCATCCTATGAAACCTGGAAAAGGACCATATAATGCAATGTAGTAGTATTAAAATGGAAAGCAACACAATAGAGTGTAAAGAACCTGCACTCTACAAGCAGCTAAGTTTCAAACCCCATCATGATGATTTACTAGCTGTGCAAAATGGAATAAAGTATTAAATCTCCCTAAGTTCAGTTCAGAGAACTGCAAAATTGGTATGACTACCTCACTTGACTGTGCTGTGGATTATAGGTCTTGCACCTAGCATAGATCTTGGCATTGTGTAGGCCCTCAACAAAAGTTAATCCCTTACTCCCCATTAGGTTTCCAAATCTCTGCTGTGTGGTTCTGCTTGCCTTCTATTAAATATTTCAAGGTGCATATGTGGACTGCTACGAAAAGCAAAATAATCAGAAAATATATAAACCTTTCTTTTCCCTACGATGCACCAAGCAACAAGAATTCCTTATCAGCCTTGCTTTTAAAAATGAAAATAGGGAGTTCCCTGGTGGTGTAGTGGCTTAAGGCTTCGGCGATGGCACTGTCAATGCTGTGGCCTGGGTTCAATTCCCAGCCAGGGAAGTACCCACATACTAAAAAAAAAAAAAAAAAAAAAAAAAAGAGGTAGAGTTCCCTCTAAAAAAAAAAAAAATTCTTCCAAAGAAGAAACAGTTTAGAAGGTGGAAAATGTCACTAAAATTGTGAACTCTGTAAAGGAAAAGAACAAATTTTTATTTATCTTCCTATTTAGAAAGCACTCAAACATTTCTTGTATGAAAAAGTCTGTTGGCAGAATCACTGATCTTAGAAATTAAGAAATGAAAGGTTCAATCAGATTTCATGGATATTAGTTAACAAAGTAAAGATAGCCTATAGAATCTACATAATAAAGATTAAACAAATGGAGACAAATTTTTGAAGAAGACTCTTTACATACCTGATTTAGATAAAATATATTGTCCTTTCATAATGTCATATACCAAAAAAATCTCAACAAAAGTATAATAGTGCTTACCTTGTTATGAATAAAAAGAATCCTTAAGTCAGGTTTAAGGACACCATAGCCCACGAGGAGATCTAGGACCTTTTTAATTTCATCTTTACATTTTTTAGTGGTTGAGTAAAATTGCTTTCTTACAGGTAGATTTTTAAACAATCTTAAAGCAGTTACAGTTGTACCTGTTGGCAAATAAATGGAAAGTATACTTAGATATGGAAGAATTTCATATGTTCAAATCCTTCTCTTACTGAAGGCCAGTCTTTCTCCAATCTGGGAACCCAAAGAAGATTCAATTTGGCAAGATATTCTGATCCTGTGCTAGACTCTTCTTTTTGTATTAGGACTGACCAGATGTAAGTATCATCTCTTCCTTTTTGTGGTCTACATAAGAATTATTTTATTTCTACCACTGCAAAGAAACATGGGCTCACCAGGATGTGGTATCTTAATTCTGTTGATATTCAAACCACTTGGGGATGACACTCATTCTATACTTTAAGGCTATATAGCATATGTGATAACCTTAATTACTACACCAAAAATTCTTATCTGAAATATCTAATTGCTTAATTCAATTATCCTCATCTTCTAAACAACAATAAATATTTAAGACAGGATAATCTAACAAAAGGTCTTTTTTTAAATTGTGAATTTATTTAATTAAAAAGTCAAATAAAGGTAAAAAATTATAGTGCTTAAGTATCAAGTTAATAATTAGCTTTGTTTAAAAAAAAGCACATGAACTTAGGACCATCTCCCTTTTCCTCTAAATTCTTTTATATAACAGATGTTTTCAAAGTTCTTAACTGCTAATTCAAGTATCTGGGTCATCTGTGAGTTTGCTTTTATCAACTATTTTTTCTCTTGATTGTGGATCCCATTTTCCTTTCTTTTACGTCTCTCAATATTCTTACTTTTGCCAGACCCTGTGTATAAAAAAACAATAGATACTGACGTAGATTAATACTTTCCCCTAGAGAAGGCACTTCATTTCCTCTGTGAAGCAGCTGGAGTAAAGAGTGTATCTCTTCACTATAATTAGGAGTTTATCTGGGTTAAAGCTGAGTTGGTCCTTTTTTTAGTTTCAGTTCACTGCAAGTTTCAAATGTCTTGAGGATGAAAACAGGTCTCTTCCCTTAGCAAGGGTTTGGGACCAAGCATGGCAAGACTTCAATTAAGATCTTTCTCTCTCTTTAGCTCAGTTCCAATTATCTTTACCATTGTTTATTCAGAAAAGTCCTGATGAGATTTGACATCTGGGGTGAACTAGCTCTGTATTTTAAGGTCCCATCTGCCAATCTTTCATGTCAGCTTACATGTAACTATTAGAAGTTCAGCTGGTTTCTCCTAGGGCTAGAGAAGATCCCTTGTCTATGGTAGGGTTGCTCTTTTGTCCACTATGCCTCCAAATTCAGTTAATGCTCCTAGGAATGCAAGCAACCATCATCTATCTCTTCATGTCTAGGAAGGGGTCATCTTTCTCTTGAATTTGATTCACTTAAATTTCTTTGTGACAGTTCTTTGATGGGCTTAGAAAAAACACACAAAATTTTAAAATTATGAGGTTTTCCCCTCCTTGCTACATAGAGAGCTCTGGAAATCAACTACACCCATCATTTATCTCTTGTTGAAAGGTATTACCCCTGCCCCTTCTTAACTACCATTTTCAAACTCAAATGTTTCTTTCTGAAAAATTCCCTAACCTTCCTTTTGGCAGCTGGTAGCTTCTTTTTACTGTATTAGTTAAAAATGTGTTCTCCACTAGTGAGTTCCTTTACTCATCTGTGTTCTCCACTAGCCTGTGACGAATAAAATGGTATATACTGTAGCTTTGGACAGTGCAAAAGAACTCAGGCCCAAACAAGTAGGGCAAAATATCATATAAATGTGTTTAATAAAGGACAAGATATATTGATTCTTAAATATGCTATGTATCAAAGATTACACTATACCTAATCCATATATTAATTGATAAATAACTGCTTCAGCAGCTTAAAATATTCTCTCAGAGTAAATTGAAAATGACCAATAAGCCAAGAATTATATATGTTTAAATAAAACTTAATGATGGAAAACTGTCCTGATTCCAAATGAAATGTGTGTCCTTAAAAAAAAGTACCAAGTATGATAATATTGGCCAATAGGGAGGCCCTAGTCTACTATCATATTTTACAAGAGAACTGCTCAGCTCTCTAACTTTAGCACATTCTAGAAACACCAGAATTAAACTGCAGTCCTGTAATATGCTCCCTGTTATATTTTTACATGACCCTATGTATGCCATTTATAAAGGCAGCTATTTATATTCCTAATGTAAAGAGGTATGGTTGCTTGACTATATCAAAGTTTTCTTAAACAATTTAATGAACAAAGTTCCATTCTCAAAATGAAAAAAGCTTTCAGTACATGCACAATCACACATTGCAGGAATTTACAAAGAACACAATTCTCTGCTCTAATAACAGGGTAGGGAAAGGAAATACCCTGATTAGAGTACTTTAAGTATACTGCTTTTGATATCTAGAAATTCTTAAGGTAGGAGATATTAAAATAATTTATCCAAGAGAATCAATCAATTTAGAAAGCTTAATACTGATTATCTAAGGTAAAGGGAATAGAAAAGATGACAGAACAAAGATATGACTAAAAGAAATAATTTAGTCAGGGTTTTGGTAAAAGAATTTGAAACAATTCAGTCATGATTCTTGATAAAAATAAAATTCAAAAGTTGCAGATTTATTTTTACATTTTTGGTTAATTTTTAAAATATCTTAAAACAGAAGTAAAGAGAAAGTAAGGGTAATTTAAAATGACACACTGTTAACAGATAAATCATTTTAAATGGCTAAATTAATCCATAAAACAAATATTTATGCTAGTAAAAACCAAAACTGGACTCTCCAGTAAGCTCCTTTAAACATTTCAAAAGATGTTATTTAAAGGGGCAACAAAAAGGTTTTGTTATATGTTGTGCTTGAACGTACAGTTAGGCTATGTACAGGTGCCATCCTATCAGATGATATGAGGAGTGACTGCTAAGTAAAGATGCTCACACCACAGCAGAAATTAATCTACAAGAACCCTAAATGCACAGGTATTAATTAAGATGGCTGAACTGTAGTTTTATCTTACACAGAAAATATTTAAATGGAAGCTGAATGACAGCTGTTGGTGAAATGTGAGTCTGTGATTCAATCACTCAAAAACTATCAGCACTAAAGCAATATGAATGTAAAATGCTTTTGTAAGTATTTATGGATTTCTACAATATGTCTACCTACAGCAATCTGAAACTAAGAGCTTAATTTTTTATTGTTTACCTAGTCAATCAACTGTAATTAGGAGGAAAAAAGTGAGTTATGAAAGGCAATTACTACTAGTTTAGCAACTAGTGACCTTCCAATATTTAGTGAGGGTTCTTAGGGTAAAAGGAATATTGCTAAAGAAAATAAAGTTTGTTTACTGACTGTAGAAATTTCTTTATAGGCATACCTGATCCCACTTACTAAAAGTAGAAGACTTAGGTCAATGGGAAAAGAAAAATCAATCAGCAAATGGGAAAGATCAGAAGGACTCCATGCTTAAGAAGTGTTACTTTGTAATTCTCATGGAGATGAACACAGGAAAGCATGAGAAGTATGAGTGATGCAAAACCACTGGCCATTCACATTACACTGGTTAATACTAAGATAAAAATAAATACATTTAAGTTTTATAAGGTGACTAGATTACTTCAAAGTACTCTACTCACAGCAACTCAAATATCTCCTAATGGTTTCCTAATTTGAACTCCTAAGAACTGGGGTCAGAGCATTTCTGGAGAGGGACCACATTTAAAAAGGCCTTCTTTATCTTAACCTTTCATACATAAAAATAAAAAGAAACAAAACCTATTATTTTAAAATAGAATATGTACAATATTATTATGCATCAAATTAAATAATAAATTGGATGAGCTCATTTTTATTAACGGAATAAATGAGAAAAAAATGTTAGTCTGTCACAGGAGTTCCTATGAATTCTTTCCTCTATGTGGATACAAAAATATTATTATTATTATTATTTTTTTTTTTGCTTTTTGGTATGTGGGTAGCTCCTGGCTGGGAACTGAACCCAGGCCACAGCGCTGACAGTGCCAGCGCCGAAGCCTTAAGCCACTACACCATCAGGGAACTCCAAAAATATTAATTCTAAATGAGCAAAAGTAATCAGTAACTAACTGGAGGTTCATTTAAAAAAGACAAAGAATGACAGAACTTGATATCAGTATTAAAATATCAGAAAATAAATTTCAATGAAGAAAAGTCATATAAAAAAATAAATGCAATAATTTAACATTAAAACTGGAGGGAAGAAACCACTACAAAAATACAGTACTTTGATAAATTACAAGGAGGGACCACAAAATTAAAAATGAATTTACAATACAAATTAGAGAAGGGCAAACAATAATACGACAACTCCTCCAAGTCCTTTTTCAGATCTAATAATTCTTTTGAACATGACTTTTAAGAGTACATACTTTTAATATTCTCTCAACTTTAAATATCCTATTACCAGAAGTTAGTTGTATGAGAAAGATTAAAGGAGATATATGAAACTCAAACCTAAAGAGGTTTTTTTCTCTTGGAAATCAACAGTAGAGGAACTTCAAAATATAACGTCATTTAAAATATAATAAAATTACTTTTGTGTTTAAAACACTAAAGACTAAAATACAAATAGCAGTAATAATTAATATATTTATTTACTTCAAATAATACAGAAAGGGAGGAAGCAGGTCAAGAGTATTAGATGAAACATTAGCAATGAGTTCATAATTCTTGAAACCAAGTGATGGGTTCACTATTCTATCTACTTGTGTGCTTATGTTTGAAGTTGTCTGTAAATAAATATATTTTAAGTTATTTACTTAATAATATCTTGGTGATATGGTTATTACCATGATTATCAAATCAATAATGTTTTAGACATTTCAATAAAATATTATCCTTCATATATAAAGAAGATACTGGTAATCTAGTCAGCGTAAAATAACTGCTCTTACAGTTTTGCAGAGGAGCAACTAATCCATATTGTCCAAAGACTTTCAGATAGTTCCTCTTGAGAACAACTCTAAGTATTTAAGAGACTGCTGGCTAAAGTACAGACTGAATGTTCACTTGGAAGTTAACTAGCTATTACCAGGACTAAACATAAAGCAATACATTTGAATTTAAGGAGTAAGATTTTTTAGTATATGTGCTGCCGAAGCGAGCACAAGGAGTAAGATTTTTTTAAATAAATGATTAAGACAAAAATGGCAAAGAATGCTACTAAGTTACTCTCTTACCTTGTCCAAGATGTGAAGGTTTTTGAGAAATTATGTGGCCACTGCCATCTAAAACATACTGGGTGCTAAAATTATCAGTTGTTGTCCTTGTTGTAATTAAAACCTGGAATAAGAAAAAAATGCTAATAATTACGATTTTAGATATTGCAGAAGGCTCAATATCAAATCACATTTAAAATTACCATACGTTTACTTAAGACTGAAAAGTTTTATTTAATAAATTCTTATGACCAGTTAGTTCTCTTGTAATATTCCTAATAAGCAATAGTCAGTTTATATTTTTTTATGTTAAATTAGTGATTTTTGAGTTGTTTTACTCTAATTAAAACAGTCATATAAATCAGTATACCTGAAATGGCTATTTTTATTATATGTATTATATGACTGACAGTTGTAAAATCAAATACTTCAAATGCATTAGGAAAGTTTGCTTAACAGACTATTCTCAAAAATTTGTTGGTAAAGTGAATAATCCTTTTGTAAAGTAATCATTCCCTCCTTTTATATTCTGTATAAAACTGGACATCTGTATTTCAAGTTAATGATTTAAAAGAATAAAAATATTATCATACATATACATATCTATGGCCAATTTTTTCTTACACTCAAACTCTGAACTCACTGTTTAAATATACAATTTTTATTAATTAAAAAAAGTTCAGCATTAAAACATTAAGAAGAAAAAATTTCAGCATGAAACATTTCTTAAGATGTTAACCACAGAAATAAAAACTTAAGAAGGTCTGCACTCTTCTGAGCTACCCTCTCCCTCAACTTTGTTTACCTATCTTGAGATTAATAGGAGAGTATAACAATAGTAAACCATATCCTTGTAAGAAAATACCACAGGTGAGGAGTGGGAATGCTGGGAAAGAAAGCAGGTGGATTCAGAAAAGGGTTGCCTACTCACACTTCTGGTGATCAATGCTGACCCAAAATTGGAAGCAATGTTTCCTGGCCATCCTTGGACTGAGCAGAGCTATCTTAAAATAAATCTATGTAATTTATGAAGAACCTGCAGAGATCCAGTTCTACTGCTGGAATTCAACTAGGTCCATTGCATGTATATGTGACGGTTCTGTCACTCTGTCTTAACCATACACTGAGTTAGTGTAGAACATATGGCTCTGAGGAACATGTAGGTACCATGCAGAGAATACTGGAGGCACCACAAAAAAAAAATAATAAAAAGTATGTTTTCTTTAGCTCACAGTACTAGTAGAGTTTATTAACTGAGGATGACATCCATAAAATCCTTTCTAGGGGCATTGGCTCAAGATGCTATTTCTGTGGTAACAGTTCTGCAATAATTTAAGTGATTATTTTACTTCTTCCAAAAATCTATATCATAGTTCAAAAGTTGTATAATTTAAAAATTTTCCTGATAATTCTAATTTTCCCTGCTACATCACGATTCTATTGTTTTCAAAAGAGATTTCTTCTAGCAAATTCTGCTAAAAATAAAGAGGCAGATTGATAGAGATTTTGTTTCTTATCTCTAATTATGCCATGATTGTCCCTTTAAAAACAATTCTACATTTAACCAAGCACTTCTCCAAAATGCCAAGGTCAACTGAATTCTATTTCTATTCTCCAAAGAGCTAGCTAGCCACCTGACCTAAAGTTGGTGTCACTGAGCAAAGGCGGCCTTGGAACTCTGAGTTCTAGTACTAACTCTGCCAGTCGCTTTGCTAGATGGTCCTGAATAATGATTACACTATAAGCTTTAAGGGGGAAGTGATGATAAGATGAAGATGATATTAATACTTTTTTAAGGGTAGATGGGTTTTTGCTTTAACTACATCAAAGCACTTTACAGATAGTAACTTGTTCATCCTTTGAAAACATCAGTGAATAATAAATACACTATAGCTTAGATGAATAAACTGAAGTACTAAAAAGTAAGTAGGACCTCAGTGGTTATAATGTAAAGTAAAAAAAATAAAACACAATATTTCCAACATTAATATTTCCAACATTAAATTTTTAAAAATTAGAATGTGTTGGGTACTATGAAAAATTATTTAGATAAGAAATGTTTTGTAATTCACTACTAAAGACAGTAAAGGATAAAACGCATAAGCATGTTTCACAAATTCATGAAATACAGTGTGTTCCTCAGAGGAAGGAATTGTATTTCAAGAGTTTGTTTCATCATATGACCCTGTGTCCTAGGCAGGAAACCTTTTTTTGGACCAGGCACAGGTTCAGAATGTGTTAGCAGTCCAGTAGCTAGCATTTGAACTTGCAGTAACTCCACCTCAGAAGCATCTCTAATATTACAATTACTGGTGCTTCTTACTGGAGACATTGAGGAATTGTGGCAGTGAATGAAGCTAGTGTTGTTATTTAAAAAAATAAATAAATTTATTTTAAAAATTTAAAAGGAGAAGTTTTAGTATTTCTTAAGACGACCTGAGAGGTTTATATTAGCTATCAGTTATTAAAAACTGACTCTTTGGTCCAATTACTAAGTCCCAAGAAATTATAACACTATTACAAAGTTCAAGTTACATAAAAGCATTTAACCTTTAGGTAAGCATAATTTTTCTCAATGTCTTAGATAAAAAGTAAATTAAAAACTGAGGACACATCCTCGTAATTCATATTAAAAAAGCCTCTCTTGATAAAAAATCATTTCAGATAATTATGTTAAAGTTTCACTTTTGTGTGTTTGTTTTTGCTGACTTTTGGAAGAATACTTTGGTGCAGAAACATAAGTCTGAAAACTGAGGTAAATGATCCTCATGATTCAGGTGAAATATAAATTTTGCCTAGATGACTGAAAGAAAAATGTCTTTTCCTTTCTGTGTGTATGTCTGCTGCCTGTGCATGGCTGTACACTTAATATGAGCATTCTGAATCAAGAACCTTCTCTCACTGTGGGTGACTAACACAGACAGATTTTGGTCCTGGCTTTTCCCCTTTCAGCAGAGTTCTATTATCTGTGAGGAGACTGCACTTAGGAAGCAGGATATCCCAATTGCTTCAAAAATTCCTGTGCCTATTCTAACTAAAAGCTCTACCACCATGGCTCTAAAGGACATAGAAGGTACCCTACACAGTGCAACAGGAGGCAGAAACCATCAGAATGATGTTAAGCATTTTCCCCTACTCTTTCACAGCTAAGTGAGCCCACTAATAGGGAGTCTCAACTTCCATCTTCAAAACAGAATGACTTAGCTTCCCATTCTGTTCTCTTTAAGTGATGTAATGTAAAACAACAACCAACCTACAGATCCCATTTTATCTCATCACAAAATTACATATAGTGAACTTGATAGATCAGAATAATACCCAGCACAATGGGACAGCTTTTTTAAATGCTGGATGAAAGAATCAATAATGAGTATTATGCAGAGTATGGCTGGCAACTCTTCTAGTTCTTCTGAGGGAAAACCAAGAAAAAAAATGAACTTAAGCTACAGAATAAAGACTTCTGGCAAAAATTAGAAAGAATTTACCTAAGAATGGCTATAGAATTTAACAAAGGATTTCCCAAAACAATAATGTTGAGGAGTTTGAATAAACTTTCCAAGTTATGGTGAAATACTGCTTGCCAACAACAAATGAGTAAGGCTGATAATATCACTGCCTCTATGACACAGCTGCATACTACTTTCCGTATTCAAGTCCAGTGGCACATGACACTCACTATTCAAGATGTCTGAATACAGCGGTTCTCAACCTGTAGGTGGTGACCCCTTTGGGGGTCAAACGACCCTTTCACAGAGGTCGCCTAAGACCATCGGAAAACACGTATCAGATATTTACATTATGATTCATAACAGTAGCAAAATTACAGTTATGAAGTAGCAACGAAAATAATTTTATGGGGTTCACCACAACATGAGGAACTGTAGGCGGCATTAGGAAGGTTGAGAACCACTGCCTGAATGTATATTATTTCTTTTTGACCCTCAAATCATTATCCTTACTTTATAGAATTTAAAAAAAAAAAAGCTCTCAGAAAAGTTAACCTGTTTTATGCCTTTGGCTAAGCCTCTTAAAAACTTGGTAATGAGAATTAGGCTTCTCACTCCTCTTTCAGTTTGTTCTGAAACAAAACAAAATTGTTCTGTATTCCTCCCTAATACTGAAGTGTAATTTTGCCTCCATTTAAAATCCAGTTCGAAAAACTTGTATGAGTTTCTTAAACACTTCTTTGGAAGGAGAAAGATAATGTATATAAACTATCTACTTAAAAAGAAAAAATATTTTATTGTGTTATGACTGGAAGAATACATAGTCTTCATAAAAAATATTATGACTAGGTCCAAACAGGATTTTCATGCTCATTCCATTTCATTATGCTCAGTAATTAATGCCAGAAATTTAACACTGAAGAGTAATAAATATTCCAAAATTATTGCTCTACAAATAATAAATTTCAAGGGAAGTTATGCTTGATGATTTAAAAAAAAACATATCAATTTGGGTCAGTCACTGATCCATTCATCATAAAGTATGGAATCAGTAATTCCATTTTTAAATATCAATAGGATACTATACATATAGAGAATGTTTTACTCCTTTGGACTGTTTAATCTTAAGTTGAAAGTCACTTTATTATTGACAGACTAGAAAACTGCCCTTTCTTTTAAAGTGTATAAATAAGGAATACAAAATTAGATTTCTTCAGTCCATTTTGCTGAAAGTCTACTTAAGCTTTTCTTTTTATAACTAAAATTGTTAACATCTTTAAAACAACCTAAGAAAAAATTATTTCAATAATTTTGGAGTTTTGGAGAACAGCTATTTAATACAAAACATGATCCCAACTACACATTATCAATCAAATAAGCCTGAGATGATTTAGGTCTTTATGATTTTAAAATTATCTACATTGGTTAGTTTGGCAGATAAACTAACCAAATCATAACTTTTACTATATAAATGCAATCACTATCCAAAATTTTTCAAAATAAATTGGAGCCTTTAAAATAAATGTTCAATTTCCATAAATGAAACTTTGTTTCTTAGTGGTGAAGAATATTAAGTATAAAAAATGAATTTTTCCCCCCAGAAAGCACTCATTTTAAGTTTTCCTGAAGAAAAACTAAAACTAATTATTTTTAAATGTAATTGACCTTAAACAAACATATATGACTTTTTGTATTTCTGAAATACTGAATCCTTTCACGTACGTTTCAATGTGACATTTCCTTGATAACCTATCTATTGACCTTACCACTATAGGCTTGGGATAGGTTATTATTTTAATATGAGGTATTTTTAAACGTATAAATCCCTTTCTAACCATGCTAATAAAGAAGGCAGTACGACTTACTATGGAAAACTCAGTGCTGGGAGGCATCAAATTGGAACTGAATTCTTGGTTTCACAATTGATATACTATGTGTTCCTGAGTAAGTCACAATTTTTATATTCCATTTACTTCATTATGCAGTTACCCTGAAGTAAACTATCTGTATGCATACTATCTGTATGTATAACACCATGCATATAGATAATGAAATAATAGCTGACTAATTATCAGATTGTGTTTTGAAGTTGGAGTGAGAAGAACTGGCATTTGGTCTTTAGAAGACTTTAGTTTCCAAATTAGTATTATGAGACCGAACCATAAAAACTCACTGGAGGGTGGCTTACACATGAAGTAGACTGAGATGGAGACTAGCGAAAAGGATGTTTCTTGGGGAGTACTCCTAGGATGGTTTTCTGTGGGGGTAGAGCAGAAGAGAAATGGGGTTGGGCCACACTCACAACACCCTGGCTGACTCCAGGGAGGCACTCTGGAACACAGATACCATGGCAGAGTTGTTGTGAATGGAAATAGGGCCTTTATAATGCCTCATCAACCAGTCACTGGATGCAGACTGCCCTGTATGATGTAAGATAATTCTCTTTGGCTAAGGTAAGGGCAATCTCCAGTGGAGACTCAGCAGTGAGCACTCAGGCACCGACACTCTTGGTTGCTGGGAGAATGAGTGCTCAGTCCTGAAGTGGGGATCTCAGCAGTGACTAGGATTCAATACTCCTAGTACCAAAGTTTTATAGTACCTGTAGTAATTTCTTTGGCTTCCTGGTACAATCAAACCTAAAACAATCAAAAACATTTGTCTGTGACAAAATAACACATATTGTAAGATTCCATTTAGATCAAGTTCAAAAACAGGTAGAACTTGTAATCTATGTTGAGATAGGTTAGAATAGCCATTACCTTTGAAGAATACTAAGAGAGGGCATGAAAGAACCTTCAGAGATCCTGATAGCGGTCTATATCTGGATCTGGAGTATACATTCATAAAAATTCACTGTGGGTATGTGTGCATATGTATGTACATGTGCACACACACATACTAGGGATGCCAAAAAAAGGTATATACATTTTAAGAGATATTATCTATGTATTACATAAATAATGATGGTAACTTGAGCACCTCTTGTAACTGCAGAAGTCAAAAGTAACTTGTATTCATCTTTTGTTATCAGTATATATTGAGTATTACAATTTCAATACATTTTTTTTTCCTTTCGTAAAATGTGTATACATTTTCTTGGCACCCTCTGTATATCTGTTCTTCCAAAGATTGACAAGAACAGAAATTTCATAAAATGCTGTTATAATAATATTTTCTAAGATAAACAAGCATTTGACATTACAATGTGAAAACTGAACATCATTTTTCAAGTTTATAGTTTTCTATTACTGTGATACTTTGACAATTCTTTTATGATTCTGATGAGCAAAATTATTTTAAGTATTTATATTCAATCAAATGTCTCAAAAATGAAACAAAAGACAAAAGGATAAACTTAGATATCAAGTAATCGAATAAAGAAACAAGATAGAGAGTACCAATAGACAGGATTTGCAAAACTGCCATCTAAAATCAGAACTACAGTGAAGATTTGGATAAATCATATGGCTTATGTGCAGTGTATTTTAAAAGACTAAGTATAGTGCTGCCACCTAGCAGACAAAGCTATTAAAGACTAATTTCAGTTTTGATAGGTTATATACGAGAGCTGTCCAGAAAAAATCCAGCCATAAATACCTCTATTTTTCATATTACATGGCTGGATACTTTCCAGACAGCTGTCATATATCTTAGAAAATACAGAAATGCCGAATTATATATTTTCAACAATATCCTGCCAAAATAAAGCTCAAAGACTATCTAAAAAATCAAATACTTATGTTCTCAAACAAATTACCTAAATTCTAAAATAGCCACTGAGCCTTCAGCTACGGCCGCCATTGAAGAGAAGCAGCCATGGCTCTGCGCTATCCTATGGCCGTCGGCCTCAACAAGGGCCACAAAGTGACCAAGAACGTGAGCAAGCCGAGGCACAGCCGCCGCCGAGGGCGCCTCACCAAGCATACCAAGTTTGTGCGGGATATGATCCGAGAGGTGTGTGGCTTTGCACCCTATGAGCGGCGTGCTATGGAGCTGCTCAAAGTCTCTAAGCACAAGCGGGCCCTGAAGTTCATCAAAAAAAGGGTGGGGACACACATCCGGGCCAAGAGGAAGAGAGAGGAGCTGAGCAATGTCCTTGCAGCCATGAGGAAGGCAGCAGCCAAGGACTGAGCCCCTTATCCTGTGTGCAATAAAACCTTTTCAGAAAATAAAATAAAATAAAATAAAATAAAATAAAATAAAATAAAATAAAACACTGAGAGCTCAAACAATAGTACTAGTACTGGGAGCTTCAGAAGTACCTCATACAAACCCTATCCCATTTTCAAAACAGATTCTTTCTGTAAGATCCCAGAGATATAGGTTCCCATATACAGTCTCTGGGGAGAAAGATGAGCATTGACCAATTGTACCCTCTGTCACTCCTCCCTAAAAATCTATTTGGACACTCAGTGAACTCTAAATAAAGTGCTAAGAAAGTAAGAGAAGCATAAGGTGTGCTAGTTTTCGGACAGAAGTTTTAAGCAAAGTGCACTTAAGGAATGACAAGGTCTTTCTTCCTTTAGTGATGTCTGAACACCTGGCTTCTAACAAGCAAGGGTCTCTAGTTCTCTGTGCTGGAACAGCAAAATTGGTCATTTTAAACTCCACCTCCTCCACCTCCCACTAAGTAATGTTTTGTACTTAGGCATCACCTTATAAAGCCTCAAAATCAAAGAGTAAATGAATACCTAGCCGGGACCCTATCCACAAAATACGGAGAAAACCAATATATTATGTTAGCACTCTAAGGGCAGAAGGGCAGAGGAAAGACCACAAAAAAGCACAGAAAATACAGTAGACTCTTAGTTAAGTGGCACCCATGCTAGATAAATGTAGCATTATTTCTTCCATTTTTTTGTTGGTTGCTTAAGAGTGCTAGTTGCCTGAGTTTCAGTTAACGGAGAGTCTACTGTATATTCACTGCTCGGAAGACTAGGCTACTAAATAGATGTCCAGGGACCAGAAGAAGAGATAGAAACAGTATCTTGTGTCCATGCCACTTTTCAGAGACAATAGGTATAAAATCCTATCATTTTATTGTACATGAGCAGGTAATGTCCAACCTGCAGCCCAGGACAGCTTTGAATGCAGCCCAACACAAATTCTTAAAACTTTATCAGGTTCTTCTGTGACTCTTTTTTTTCCTACCTCATCAGCTATCGTTAGTGTTAAGTGTATTTTATGTGTGGCCCAAGACAATTCTTCCAATGTGGCCCAGGGAAGGCAAAAGGTTGGACATCACTGCTCCTGAGCATTCTCACCTAAACAGGGTCCGCCAACCTAAGCACAAATGAAGGATCACATGGCTACTGACCAAATTTATACAGCTAATGACACTCTCACAATTACCATGTCACTCACTAGTACATAGATATCACTCTATAAAACAGAGCCAAGTACACATAGTGCAGGCTAATGTGATTAAAACATAACTGAGGTACAAGTAAATGAAGAGAACAAGGTTCTAGATGGGCTTTGCCACAAATTAGTTATATTATCTATGGCAGAAGCAGTGAAGTATAATTAGTTGTAGGCATCAAATTTAGAGGTTTATAGACATTAAAAGTACCTTACCATCAGTCAGAAGAGCAAAGTTCTCCTAGTCAATCTGCTGCTACTACCCAGAGTTTAGGCCAAGTCAATTCACATCTCTAGAGCACAATCTAATTATCTGTGTTAACTACAGTGGTATTTCCAAAGTGTTCATAGAATAAAAACAAAAATTGTGTTGTTTCTCAATGAAAGGGTTTCATAGTCAAGTAGTTGCAGGAAATATACCTAATATAAACCACCAACCTTAAGAGATTCACAAAATGCATTAGTACAGTAAAGGCTCTGAGAAGTGCTTCTAGTTAAGATACCTGTTTAATTTTATTTAATACATTTTTTCCCCAAGCCAATGAGCCACTAAACCACTTTTTCCTCTTCTAAATAGTAACACTGCAAAACATATTTTGCTGTTCTTCAAAAAATTAAAGAGAATTACCATATGACCCAGCAATTTCACTTCTGGGTACATACTAAAAAGAAGTGAGAGCAGGGACTCAAACAGACATTAGTACATCCACATTCACAGAAGCATTATTCACAATACCCCAAAGGTGGAAACGACCCAAATGTCTACCAACAGGTGACTAGATATACAAAACATGATTTTTACATACAATGGAATGTTATTCAGCCTTCAGAAGGGGTGAAATTCTGATACATGTTACAACATGTACAAACCTTGAAGACATTATGCTAAGTGAAATAAGCCAGATAGAAAAGGACAAATATCATATGATTCCATCATTATGAACCAGAATACTCAAATTCATAGAGCATGTAAAACAGTGGTTACCAGGGATAGGTCAAAAGGAGAACGGGGATTTACTGTTTAATGGCTACAGAGTTTTAGTTTGGGCTAATGAAATAGTTCTGAAGATGGATGGTGGTGACGGCTACACACAATGTGAATGTACCTAATGCCACTCAATTTTATATTTAAAAGTGGTTAAAATGGTGGTGGAAGAAAACTAGACTTTGAGTGATAAGCATACAATAGAGGGTACAGATGTTGTATTATAAAATTATATACCTGAAATTTATGTTATTAATCAATGTTATCTCAATAAATTTAATGTTAAAAAAGTGTTAAAATGGTAAATTTTATTATGTACATTCATCATAATAAAGAAAAAATACTCTTTGTTAAATGCTGGCTTAGTTTTCTTCTTCTAATATTCTGTGATTATAAAATCACTAAAATAGTCGATATAAATTACCTTACCTCAGCTACAGAACAAATTGACCCCAAGGCTTCTCCACGAAAACCATAAGTTGTCAAATTTTCAAGATCTTCATGACTATTTATTTTTGAGGTGTAGTACTTCACTGCCATTACAGGTGTATCAATGGCCTTGATACCTTCACCATTGTCTCGTACCTCAATTTTATCAAATCCATAATTCTCCTACACAAAGTTAAAAAATATTTTTAGCATATAAAAGCATTAAACTGTTACAACATTTAGAAACAGAAGTAAAAGTGAAATAATTTTGTTATTCATTTATCTTTTATGGAACTCTAATCTTAAGGAAGAGTTTATAATTTCTTAAGTCTACTAATTCCTAGTAATGGAACAGTATACAATTCTCTCATTTTCCCAGGACTTAGATTCTACTGTAAAATAAGGAAGTCAGTCTCATCTTTAAGGTTCCCTTGCACTGTCTCAGTATCATAAGTATTAACAATAAATTTATGTTTAAACTTGACTAAGAGAATTTTTGTACATACTTTTGAATATAAAGTCTCTCAAATAAAACAGAAATACCATCACCATCAAAAACAACCCCCACCAAGAGTTCAGCAAGTATCATTATTCAACCTGATTTTTTGTTTGTTTGGTTCCCTGAGCGGGGATCAAACCCAGGCCAGGGCAGTGAGAGTGCCAAGCCCAGCCACTACACTACCAGGGAACCGCCTCAACCTGATTTTTAATACCTTCTCCCTCAATCTACATATTGCTTTCATAAGCAATTTTAATATTTACTACATTATAACTTTCTAATTTTTTTCTGCATATAGTCACCTAACAGGAAACGGCTGATAAAATACACCTAATTTGGCAATCTCAGTAAGTTCTTACTGTGAAAACAAAAAAAACAAAACAAAACAAAACAAAAAACCCATTAAATTCATACCTTAGTATTTGTAGTTCAACACTAAAAAAATATATATACATGATTAAAAAATCGAAATTCCTAGTGATCACACTCTCTGTGAATATTATAATCTAAATTTGATAGTAAACTTCTATCATAAACTTGACTTCACATAGTGTTATGTGTATAACCATAAATGCAAGTTTCAAAGGGAGAAGTCTTCCTACAAAATTACAAGAATTTCATATTTAAATAATACCACTTTTTTAATAATCTAAAATTATGTAATACTGTTTATGTCAGTACTTTTTAGATAAAATAGATACATAAGATGCTGGGGGGAGAGAAACAAGATTTTCTCATCTCCCTCTCAATCTAAAATTGTTATTCTGAAAACAGCTTGTCTGCTTTTTACAGGAAAATCATTAACTAAAGAAATGCAAATCTTTCAATGTAAATAAGAACTCCAGGCATCTGAGAAAAATAACATAAAGATCTGTTTAAATGTTTAAAATATCAACCTGTTTAATTAACTAATTATGAAAACTTTCCTAGCCAGAATACTTATTATTATATGAAACTGTAATAAAACAGGCCTTATTACGTTCAGCAGCACAGTTGTTTACTGTTAGCAGAGAAAGAGAAACTGATCAATGTCAAGAGAGTAAAATACATAGCCAGATAAAAATGTATACTTTCATTTACTTCTGTAAGAGGACTTCTGTTGGCTTTGCAAAACACTATGGATTTCTTCCAGAGAACTTTAAGAACAAGATGTATTTTTGTCTGTGTAAAATACTTAAATAAAATGTCAGATGTAATTATCTAATCCTATTTAATTACTGTCAATTATATTCCAATCAGACTAAATTGAGTATCTAACATGTCTAAGAAAAATAAATTATCTTTATTTGGGTTTAATAGATTTTTTCATGTTTACAAAGCTTGTATTTAAAAACAAAATACAGGTTTGATATGGTATGGAACAGCAGTTCTCAGCATCAACTAGAAACTTATCAGAATTGCAAATTCTGAGGTCCAGTAACTGTTTTATCAAACTCCCTAAATTATTCTGATGTACACACATATTGGAGAACCTCTGGCTTAGAGGAAAGATCTTGAATGAGTTTCAGAGTTAGGAAGACTTGAATTCCAATCTCAGCTCCTCTAATTATGAATTATATAACTTTGGGCAAGTTTCCAGAAACCTGTAAAGTGGGTATGGTAGTAGCTAATTCACAGAGTTTTCATAAGGAATAATGGGGATTTTTATATATGAATACATATAAATATATACATGAAAAAGGTAGGTTTCTTTGCTACAAAGATCAGTATTATTTCTAATACTGTAATGCTAGATCAGTATTATTTCTAATACTGTAATGCTAGAAATAATGTAAGTATATGATAATTAGATCATGAAAAATATATTCCTACATTCACTCAAACAAATTTATTCATCATTTATGCATCCTTTTATGCATCATTTTTTTAACCACTTATCATTTATGTAGCAAGCAGGTACTGGCTAAGTATGGTAGACTCAAAAATAAAATAAATATAGATCATACCTCTATGAGCTATAATTTATGATAGTGGAGGTAGACATGTAAAATAACTGTAATAAATCATAGTGTCATGTTATATGAACTCAAGTGATTCAATATACAGAACTTAAATTTAAAAATGTGAAAACCATGAAGCATTTTGACAAAAGATTAGCTAGAACAAATTAAATGCAAATGAGAATATATGAGATCGGACAATGAATTTTGTGAACTCACCCTAGAAAAAGTGCTACACACCTCATTGCTAAATATCACTACAGTCACCTTCGAAATACTACCCTTGGGAAGCTATGCACTGTACAAACAGGTCAGTAAGGCTGGCAAAGTTATGACACCTTACCAAGTTGTTTGCACAGTGCTATCAACATAAGCATACAGTGGCAAGTTTGCGAACTTAATGGTCAGATTTTGGGTACAACAACAGCTCTGATGGCCATTCCAGAAAACGAGTTCCAAAACTGCTTTGAAGGATGGACTAGGCGCTGGCTATTAGTGCATAGCTTCCCAAAGGGAGTACTTCGAAGGTGACCATAGCGATATTCAGCAAAGAGGTACATAGCACTTTTTCTAGGATGAGTTCGCGAAATTCATTGTCCAAACTCATATAAATAAAAGTATGTAAAGAAAAAATGCAGCCATTGTCAATATAATAAGAATGGTTTGGGTGACATCGATGTAACCTGGTAGCCAAGGCGAGTGAACTGGAATGCGCATGCATGAACAATGATGACTCTGCTGTACTAAGTTGGGGCATTGGACATTGTTGAGAGAAAATGTGTGCTGGGTAGCTGTTGCATATAAAATGACTGAGCAGAGCAATGAATCTGCATCAAATTTTGTGTTAAGCTTGAACATTCCTCTGCGGAAACTTCATAAGGCTTTCAGGGATGATGCAATGACTGCTGTGCAAATAAAAGTGTGGTAAAAATGCTTCAAAGAATGTCGAGATTCAGGAAAATATGAGGCAGCTGATGGTGATTCCTAACAAAAGATTTTGCGGAGTGTTTTGAACAGTGTAAGAGATGCTGGGAGAACTGTGTGAGATCTCAAGGTACCCACATTGAAGAGGACTGAGATGTCATTGTCCTATGTACAATACATTTTGTATCTTATATTCTCTTCAATAAATTCCTCTATTTTTCATATTACATGGCTGGATGCTTTGTGGAAAGACTTTGTATATCAATAAACAAGGATAAGTATTAGTAGAATACAAATTAAATTAATGTTTTAGGTAATGGAATCCCTAAAGAATAAGTTTAATAATGTCTTTAATAATTTCTTTTAGTGTTACTAATGTTGATTTAAACTAATCAACCCAAGTTGATTTAAATTAAAATGTATTTTTAAGAATTTACTCTTAAACAAGACAAAGGGTCCTACGTCCTAAGAATGATTTACTGGTATATATAAAGAAAAGAAAGGTAATAGTTGTAGAGAGAAAATACCGGTCCAGCCCTTTTTTGCTTTAACCCATCTACTGTTTAGAAAAAAAAAGTGCAGTGTGCTGCCACGCTCATTTAATTTTACATAAACATGTGAAAATAAAATATAAAAACTGTTCTTGGAGTTATTTCTAAACAGAACTTGTCTCTAATTCTACTGCAAAGGAAATATATATGATGATCAGTATTTAATAATATTTTTTCATGTGGTAAATTTCAAAGCAGGGAATTTTGGAGCTAAGGTTAGGACTGCAATCAGTGGGTTATCTTGGGGTAAATGCTGCAGCTGCAAGCTCCAAGCAAGTGCCAAAGGCAAGTATGCTAGAGGGAAACAGGTATTTGGCTTCCCAGGGACACTCACCAGTTTAACATCTATGCTTGTGGCACCGGCATCCAAAGAGTTTTCAATGAGCTCTTTTACAACACTGACCACTGAAGTGATTATCTGGGAACTTGAAAGGAGGCGAACCGTTGCTGCAGGCAACTGTTTCATTCTAGTTTTTAACAGAGTAGCTAGATAAAAATTATGTTATAAAAAAATAAAAACTGTTAAAAATTCCCAACAGGATTAATAGCAATACCAATAACAGCAGCTCACATCTACAGAGCCTCACTGTATGCCAGGCTTTAATGTAAGCATATACAGTCTAAAATCATTTATCTCTTAAAAACATTATAAAATAGATGCCATTGTCATCTCCATTTTATAAGACTAAGGCACAAAGAAGTTAGCTGGTAAACAAGTTATGGTAATAACTGAAGAAGGATAAGCACAATTGTGCTATAATGAGTGTAATTTGTGATCTGCCTGGCTAGGAACAACTCAGTGGTACTGTCACTTTGGGATGCGATATCAGTCAGATGCCTTAATGGCAGTCTCACCTAAATATCATTAGTCATCCATACATTTTGATGAGTTAATATGTCTTTTTCAATTACTGAGCCCTTCTGGAACTGGGATATCCAGACCCTGGAATTACTCTTAATTTGAAAAGTCAGATCCCAGACATATCAGGTAACTATCCTCTACATCATTCTGCCTAAAACATTATTCCAATCATGTGATTCCCCAAAATCAAAATAAGATAAAGCTCAAATCGCTGGTATCCAAACTGTACATCCAAAATCTCTATGCCAGTAATTATTTTAGCTATGAAACTGTTTCAAATAAAGAAAAATCTCATATGGAAACCCTGTATGTAAAATATGCAGGGAATGGAGTCTGTATCTGTATTAATGCCTAATTTCAGAAAATATTTCAGGAAAATAAAAATCACTAGCTTGACAACATGCAATTCCTCTATAGAGTCAAGATTTTCTTTGACAAAAAAACCTACGTAATTTACCACAACTAGTCACATGCTCACATGGTGTCTGATCCTATAGAATCTAGGTCATAACACAACAGCAATGCCAAAAACAAACAAAAAAATAAATAGAAAGATGTCCTTTTAGGATTTTTTCTCAGGTAACATAAGACAAGCAGAATCACGTAAAGTAAGTCAGTAACTGAGCAAGAAATTATGTATAGCCACTACAGCAATTACATAGGACCTGAAAGGAAACTTTTCTGGGAAGAGGCCAACATATTGAGTTCTGAGAGGTATTAACTGGTCACAGTTCATAAATATAACAATAGTTTGTCTTGTGCAAGGCAAAGCTAATTAGCATAGTGGGAAAATATACCAGACTGGGGTTCAAAAAAACAAGTTTTGGGGTTCATCTTTATTACACCTAAACTGATGCAAATCACTTAAATCCCTATGAAAATCAGTTCATCACCTGTGTAAATGGAAAGACTACCTTACTGGTCTATTGTGAGGATCAAATAATAAAGCATTTATAAAATATTCTGTAAATGATAAATGTGTACCAAATGTACATTCTTATGATGACAGTTGATTATGAAAAGAAATGCTGGAAATTCTTTATAATTCTAACAATTACCTCCTAATTACATATTTGGTTTATTTTCATGGGCACCCAGTTTTAAAGAGTAGCTGTGAACAACTTCTCTCAATGGTTTTTATTGACACTCGAGGGTTGGGAGGCTTTTCTAATAAGTCAGGAAAATAGTGGACAGTTAGGCTGCTTCATTACCTTAATATTCATACAATTAGTGCTGTCACAAGTAAAAGGCATTCTCTGCACTTTCATCTCCCCAAGCTTCAGATTGGCCTTAGGACTAAATAGAGCTGCACTGTCTAATATGGTAGCCACCAGTCACATGAGCACTTGAAATGTGGCTACTCCAAATTGAGACATATTAACACTCTGGATTTCAAACTCAGTATGAAAAAATATCTTTATTTTATACATGGATTACAGAATAAAATGATATTCTGGATATACTGAGTTAAGAAAACATTATTAAAATTAAAATTTTTAACTTTTTAATGTGACCACTAAAAAATTTTAAGTTATGTGTGTGGCTTACATTATAGTTCTATTAGGCAGGGCTGGATAGAGTAGTTAAAAGAGTAGGCTCTGAAATCACATTGATTTTAGTTCTATCCTAGCCCTTACACTAAGAACTATACAATGCTGAGGAAATTAAACTCTAAAACTCATCTAATCTACAAAATGGAGATAATAATGATTCCTACGGTTATGGTAAGAAAATATCATACTTAGTATAGTGTTTGGTGTATACATATATACACATACACTAAAAGTCCCAGGATACTTAATTAAATTGAGTTCCTTCAAACTCTTAAATGAATAACCTCCCCACCATTTATATCCTACTCCCAAAGGAGCTAACCTATGGCCTGGTATCAAGTTAAGTTTGTATTCAAGACTTCTTAGAGAATCCCAAGGATCTAAGAAAAATACTAATCAATCAAGCTTCAGGTATAAATCCATCCTCACCTCAACCTTCACTCTTTCTGGTCTATCTCCTCATTCACCTCATCATCTTTGTCTCATTCTTTACAATCCTTTTTCAAAATCTGCCCCCCACCCGATTCATAATTTAATCCCAATCTTCCTCATTCTTCTCGTTTACTGAGATCAAGGCAGTCACAGCATGAACTCTATCTTCACATATACCTTGCCTCCTCTAACCCACTGTGTCCTCTGGTTTCTTCAAATGTCTGCACCTCTAGCCATCCTCTTCTTCTCTGTCTTGGGTCAATGTGTCTTTCTCCTAAGCTAATGGTTATACCTAGTTTCTTTATCCAGTCCACCCACAGGTACCTTGGCTTTGAAAGCAAAAACAAACAAAAAATTCTTCACTTTTATCTCAATAATCATTTTTTTTATGAAGCCAAACTAGAATAAGTAACCTATATTTACTGTCACCAACTAATTTCTAAAACCCTTGCAAAAATGGCTTGTCACACCACTGCCAGGGTTCTGTTCTCAAGTTCACCGATGATTTCTTAAATCATCAAATCCTTTTCTTAGGACTCACGTTCCTTGACATCCTTGAAGCACATACTCTTGATGATGTTCCCTAATTCTGAAGGATCTTTCCATCTATACCTGTTCACTATCTTCATGTTTTCTTCACTCTCCTCCCAGAAATGTGGATATTCCCCAGTCTCTCTCTCCTCAGATTCTTAGATATCTTAAAACCCAAAGCTTAAAAGTTACAGAGTAATATCTATACATCTGCAACAGTGATTTCTTTTCCTAAGACAGGAATTTGGAACCATCAGTGTCACTGCCACCTCAAAATAAATATTTCTAAAACAGAACTTATCTTTCCACTCTTTTCTCAATGCCTTCCACTTAACTTTTCTATTTCTCTTATTAACACACTGATCTTAAGTGACCAAAGTCAAAAACCTCACTCTTCCTTTCCCAGCAATCTCACACTATTTGCACCTCCTGTTCCTCCAAATGCAATCCTGTCATTCTAGACCCAGTTCCAGTAACATTTGTAACATGACCCTTCTTGATCACCCAACTAGGAATCTTTTCCCTCCAGCTACATTCCTAAAGAACTTTTCCTGCATCACTCACTGGATGCTTATCACACCAGTGTCCTAACCTATACAACTTCTGAATGCAGGGAATGATATATTTCCGGATGCAACACAGAATAATCAGAGTACCTGACTCATGTCAAGCACTTCATGAATACTAATGAAGGGCCATAAAAAATAATTTTATCACCCAATGTAAACATTAGGAAGAGTGTTCTCCTTCCCAGCAAGTTACCACTGCCTTAACTCCTTCTCTTTATATATTTTTATTTTAACTAGCCTCCAATCATCCCTTACCTCACCTGTATCTCCTAACCAGATTTCTTTATGAACTCCAAGGCAGGTCCTTATTTCCAACTATCTTTTAAATGTCATCATTTAGATGACTTGGAGGCACCCTAAACTTATCATGTCCCAAAATGATCTCAGAATCTTTCTGTAATTAATTGTCTTTTTCCTAGATTTTTAATAATGAAATAGCTCACATAGGCAACTTTACATATTTATAAATATATATATATATATATATATATATATATATATATAATCCCAGTTATTCCTCACATTAACCCTCCATATATAATCACTCCTCTATCACAAAAGGGATTTAACAGCTTGCTAACTTGAGATCACACAGCTAGTAAGTGACAGGTACATACCTTGGCATATTTGACATCAAAGGCCAAGTTGACCGAGTCTCACAAGGCAGTATTAGAAACCTTGAAGTCATCCTAGAAATTCTCACTATCTACCTATACTACCACCTATTTTTCAAACTAGTCCTCTCCTATAAACTACTGCTTCTGTTCAACCCCCTCAACATTTTGCCCTTGAACTTCGCAAAAAACCACCTAATGGATATTTTGCCTGGAATCTCAACCACCTATAGTATTCTTTCCGTAATTTAAATTTCATCATGTTGCTACCCTACTTAAAGTTTTATAAAGATTCCCAACTACTAACCAGGTAAAGTCCAAACTCCTTAACAACTGGACTTCTAGATCTTTCTAATCTCATCCCACTATTCTCCAAATGCATACTACAGTCATACTATACAATATGTCTTTTAATGTGGTAGCACTCACTTTCTTAGCTCACAAGTTTCCCTTTCTCTACAAATGACTTCTAAAACATCCTTACAGATTTAGTTCAATTATCACCTCCTCAAGGAAGCCTTTCTTAACCAGCTCCATCCTCAGCAACAACATTTCTTTCTTGGTACTTCCACAGCACCTTCTCCTTATTTCTAATCCAAAATTTATCACAAGTTATTCTACTGTTTTTCTGATTCTTCCTTCTGGCTCAAAAGTCTATGAAGACAGAGATTTTATTTTAATTTCAAATCCCTCCCATAACCTCTGGAACACAGCAAGCCTTCCATTGTATGTGTACTAAATGGCATCTTTTGAAAAGTGAAGGGTTTGATATCAGGCTTACAAGTCACAGCATCTGAGAATGTGAGGTATCAGTCTTCCATATTTGGTGAGAAGGAAACCAAACACTCCTCAATGAGTGATGATGATCAGGAAAGTCAGTTAAGGACAATAATGTACCTGAGAAAGAGAGAGAGATCAGAGAACATACAGATAAACTTAGGGAGAACATCATGAAACAATTCATTTAAAGAACACAACAAATCTAACCCAACTGTTTCAAAGAGCCAATAGAAATGCAAAACATACATAGTTAACATTCTCTTACACCCATTGTGAAATGCTGTTGAAAGTGATTTCTGCAATACAAATCACAAACTTCAGGTACTGCCAAGTAATAGAATTTGATTTCAAATATGACTCCAAATAATCTCACTTTTCCTTGTGGTTCTCAAATAAAATCATTTTTTGTATCCACATTTCCTCCACATATATACTACAGGTGCCTGATTCCGGAACGACACCAGTAAAAATCAATGTTAACTGAAACGAGTTAACACTGCCTGCATGAAACCTTAGCATACAATATTATAATATACCACATTCACTCACAAGACGAGTTGAGTTATGGCTGTCAGGGACTGGAGTTTATGCCTGGCAAGCAACTTTAAGTCTTGAATCCAGAAGGATCTGGGGCATTGCCTGCAACAAAAGCTTAATTACGATTTAGTCAGGAAATGCCAAACCAGACGCTTAACGAGCCCAGAGAGCCTCCAAGACTGCTCTCCACGTACAAGCGCTTCAGGGCCAGACTGCCCGCTTCCCGCCCCGTGGTGGTGGGGATTTGGGGGGAGGGGCGCCTATGGAGGCGAGCGGCGCTCCGGTACCTACCAGGACGAACTGAAGGGAGGGGGCCTCGAGCCTACTGAGAATACAGAATGAATGCCACACTACCTTCTTGCTCGCGTGAGGTGGGCAATTACCATCCGCTAGCCGACCAGCCAGAATCCCGCCCTCAGCCCACGACTGCCTCCGCGGATACCCGACTCTCACCCAACGCGCACGCGCGCGGCGGGGCGGGCAGAAGACTTGAGGCACTTGGTCCCGCCCCACCCGGGGAACTTGGGATTGGCGCTGCACGCAGCCAATCTTCTGGCAGCGCTTTCGGCTCCGAAAGCTTCCGCAAGCTGCGCTGCGCTGCGCTGTGCTGCGCTGGGGCTGACCATTGGCGTTCGGCTTTGAAGAGACTCAGTTGCTACGGATCGAGTCCTCCTTTGAACCGGCCGCCGGGAGTGGGGTGGCGGGTGAGTGGGCACGAACGGCCGCAGGGGTTGTGCTCCTGCCCGCGGCAGTAGGGAGCTGCTGGCGGGCCTGAGTCGGCCAAAGCAGGAAGAGTGGGATCCGGCTGCTCCCGCGGCACTGCCTGTTTGTGCCAAGTGGTCCTTGAGGCTTGCGCCCCACATCCTTGTCGTGCCGGGTCCCTGGCGAGACGTGCAGCTCTGAGAAGGAAGGGAAGGGTGGGGGAGGCGCTGCGGCGTTAGAGGCAGCGGCTTTTGCTGAGCTTCCACTGTCCCGGAGTTCCGGCTGTCTGGAGGGTCGCAGCGAGTCGCCATCCTTCAAGGCACCCGTGGGGTCAGAGACGAGAGGGTCTTCGCTTCCTAAAGTCATGGTTTGCCTAAGTCTCAGGAGACTCCCTGGAAAGGTTTTTCTGAACCGGGGTAGGATCACTACCACACTAGCTTTGCCTTCTGGCTCAGATGTAAATTTTAAGCCTCTTTCAGCGTATTTTCCCCTTCTGTAGAAAGTGTGAAAAATATCTTGAGTGGTGGTATGTTCTGAGTATAACTTAGCATATAAAAATATCTATGATACACGATGGGTGTTTAGATTAGAAAAATTTACACATATAAATTTGAGAGTTTTGCTTCGTTTGATGTTAACCAGCTTGCGTTGTCATAAGCCTTGATGCTTTGATGTGTTCCATAGATTTTTGGAAGGAGAAGGGGACACTGTACTATGGAAACACTTGTTAGACAAGATTATGAGAAATTCCTCCCTCAGAGCCAACTATGTAATAGTTTATATATTTTTAAATCAGAGCTGTTCCAAATATAATATGACCCTCTTTCCTCCCTCCAGTCTCCCTTTTTGGCCAGGATGATAGGTATCCTTCAGGACAATTTTATTTTCTTTCAGGGATAATTAGACCCAAGTAAATATCATCATTAAAATACTGGGAACTATTATCAGTTCTTCCTTTCGTGTTCATTTTGAATGTAAAAGGTAAAGGAAAAAACTTCTAAAAGAAAGAAAGGAAAAACTAAAGTTTTAGGGAAATTGACTAGCATTAAAATATGCAGGAGACTCATTGCTTTAACCTAATTGTTTCACAAGATTGAGAAACAAACCTTATCCCTTGACTATATAAATTTTCCACCACCTTGTGTTCCTCCCATGTTCAGTATTCAAAAAGGAATGATTTGATCTCTGACCACTGTTTAAGGATACAGTATTGCATTAGATATGAGTCTGGCTACTCACAACACACTGGCTGGATCAGCTTTGCTTTCTTTATGTTAATTTATTCTGTTGGTAAATTTAGTTCTGAGTTTTCACTTTGCTTTCATGATATAAGAAAATGTAGGTTTTTCTCTTTGAGTTTTGCTGCCCATTTTGTTGAGTAAAACCAACATGCTAGAAGACAAACTTTAGGAAAAGGATTTTAACTGTTTATTGTTTTCACCAAGAACCAAAAAAATAAATCTTGTTTGTCTTACCATGAAGTCAGAGAGGTTAAGAATTCTTTACTGCCTTTGTCAGCATCTTGCAAGTAACACATTTTGGAGTTTTGAAAGGTATGCTTGTTCTATTTCAGAACAACTAGGAGAAAATAATCCTAGTTAGCATACTTATTTTGTCATGTCAGGATTAGGAGTATTTAGGTTTCCAGTTATGTCAATGTTGATTCATTTCATTGCTTTCCTACAGAGCAAACATGAATGTTGGAGTTGCCCATAGTGAGGTGAATCCAAATACCCGTGTAATGAACAGTCGGGGTATGTGGCTGACATATGCATTGGGAGTTGGCTTGCTTCATATTGTCTTACTCAGTATTCCCTTCTTCAGTGTTCCTGTTGCTTGGACCTTAACAAATGTTATACATAATCTGGTAAGAATTTCACCTTGTACTAAACACTTGAAAGCCTAAGATTTATTGGTTGTTAGGGACTGGGGAAGGAAGAAATGGGGAGTTATTATTTAATGGGTACAGTTTCAGTTTTACAAAATGCAAAGAGTTCTGGAGATGGATGGTAGTGCTGGTTGCATAACATTGTGAAAGTACTTTATATCACTCAACTGTACATTTTATGGTAAGTGCATTGAAACACAGTTTTTTAAAAAGTTTGAAGTTTTTTATAAAGAAGAAAACCACGACTTAGTTTTTAAACAGTTTTACAAGATATAATTCACATAATATAAAATTCACCCATTTATACATGAAACATAATTTTACTAGCCAGTCACCCCAATAAATTTAATAAAAACAAGTAAATAAAGTGTACAGTTCAGTGATTTTAGGTATATATGACAATTTTGAAGAATTTTAATCTGGAATAGGATTATATTTTTCTAGCACACTTTAAACATTGGGCCATTTTTCCAAGTAAAACTTTTTTTCCTCCTATTGGTTTTATAGAATCTAAAAATAGTAGGTCATTTTAGCAAAAATTACAAAACCCTATAATTCAGGCTACTATAATATATTAACCAGAATGCTTCAGAAGAAGTAATTATGTTTTTTGGTTAACGGGAATCTAATGAACATCTTTCGTTACAATCCTTGTTAAGTCTTTCTAAATAGTACAAGTATACTTCAGTATAGGAATTTTGAACTTAATCATACCTTATATGATTCAGGATCTTATAGTGCCTTAGCTTCTTCATGCTGACTATTGTCCTTCTGTATTATATGATAGCTCTACAAAGTATCAGAAGTTCGATTAACTCTACTGACCATATCATGCAGCTTTGGAAATTGCCTGTTTAAAAAAATCGTAATAATGATTTTTCTTGTCTTTAACAACTTGTTAAATGAATGAATGAGAAGAAATCCAGTTAATTGACTTTCAGTTGAATCCAGATTCACTATACAGAGAGAACCAAAAAAATTAAGAATTTAGAATTAAGACTAAAATGTAGGAGAAATAGATGTTTTTAAACTAATAATATTTATTTTTTTCTGGAAAGTTATTTGAAGTTGACTGGAGGAGGACAAAGATGATGGTGGTGGTAGAAATAAGAGAATGTGCATTAGTCCATTCTCAGTGACAGACTTTTGTAGGACAAACATTGTTTATCAATAGTTACTTTGCTGAATTATTTGACATCAGTCATTTCCCTTTTATTGAAATTCTTTTCCTTTGGTTTTCATGGGATTGCTTTTTCCTAGACATATTTATGATCTTTCTTTGTCATTTCCTCTTGCACTGTCTTCTTTATTTTTTCCCAGGGTTCTTTTCTTCATGTTTTCTTAAGCTATATATTCTAAATTATTCATTTTTTCCATATTTTCAGTTTGTACCTGTAGAATGATTATGCTCATGTTAACACTGCCAATAAGTTTGCACCTTAAACCAGTTGAACTCCTTCCTGATCTATTCCTTATAATCTACTGTGACTTTTTTCTTAATGTAAAGACACTACTGTCTGTCCTACAAGCAAAGTCAGATATATGAATGTCAAAGGAAAAGTGATTAATGTATCATCCAAACTGAGACTGTGTTGAGAATAAAAAGAAGCTCTAGTGATAATGTTCCAAGAGAACAGCATAAATCAAAACTGTTGGTGCAAACTAGCATATATGGTCACTGTAGTCTTAGGGTAATTCTTTTTCCTATATATTCTATATCCAGTTAGTCAAAGCCTTGTCTTTTCTACTGCTTTACTGTATCTTAACTTGATCCCCACTGTCATTGCTGTAATTCATTCATACACTTATTTTTCTCAGGTGGATTATTCCAGTAGATAAATGGTCTCCTTGATGCTCCTCTCCTCTCCTCTCCTCCATTTCGTCTTAGTAGAGTGATAATTTTAAAATGTATGTCTGCTTAAGTGACACTCTTTAAGCCCTTCAGTGCTTCCCTGTTATATTTATTGTAAAATGCCAAGTTCCTTGTATGGGATACAAGACCAATTGATAACTGTGCAGGGGCAAGAAAGGGACTCAGTCTTAGCCCATCTCTATACACAAGCTGTGCTCTAACAATAAGGGAAATCACCTTGCTTTCACCTTTTTGCTTTGGTTTAGGCTCTTCTTCCACTATTTTTAATATCCCTCTCTTCTTCCTGCTCTGCCTGCCTGATTTCTTTTTGTCCAGGAATATGGTACTCAAGTATCACTATGCTGCATTCTTTTATCATGTATTTATGACAGTTTTATAATTAGTAGTTTATCTCTGTTTTCAATTTCTGTATCCCTGAAGACCTATTTAAATGTTTGCTGAATAAATTAGTCTGTAATTGGCATATGTAGTAAATATACTTTTCCATTGGCATATGTATTACATATACTTGAGAAGTCATCCTCGCCTCTCCTGTTTTTAATTTGGTTGACTAAAATTGAGGCCCAGTATATGACACAGACAAAGGATAGGTAATTGATAATGTAGGGAAGCAAACTTTTGACTTACTAGTTCACCACATTAAAAACCTAACTAACCAACTGTAGCTGTAGCAAAAATTACAAGACACTCTTAAATTCTGGCTACTATAATATATTAACCAGCATGCTTCAAAAGAAGTAATTATATTACTCCAAATTTTGAATATAGCCTACATTAACCAACTAAAAATGTGAAATACATGCTGAATGCTTTTAAATATGGGAAAATAGACCTAAATGTTATCCCTAGTTAGAAAAAATATTCTCTTTGCTTTTCTGGACCATACATAGAAACATATAGTGATTGTTTTTATTCAATGCTACAGTTCACTTTCAGACGTATTACTACTTTGTGAAATTTTACCTAGCTTTTAAAATGAATAAGAAATCACTTCATATTGATTAAGTGAGTAAATATTTGTTAAGGACTAACCTTGAGCTTCATACTTTTTATCCTGTTTCTTTTGATTGTACTGTATAAATCATCTATCACTAAAATTTTATAGAAAACTAAAAATAAAAATAATGGAGTCTAGGGGATACATGGTCAGATGAGATTTTATTATTTTTCATTAAAAAGGATATGTAAAATAAATATTCAAAACTGGTGAGTTCATGTGGTTTGAAGGAAGTAACAAGAAGATCATTCTTCTCTTTGATAATTCTATTCATACCTGGTGTAGAGTAGGGATTTTTAACTTTTTGACTTCATACTCCTGAGAATTTGGAAGCATACAATTTCTGTTTCATAGTCTCCTTTAAAGCCCCCATGAAAATGGTTTGTTGGTGCTTACAGGATAAACATTTCTCGGCTTAATGTCACCTTAGCTTAACATCTAATACTTGCTGTATACCAGCCCTTGTTCCTAAGGTATTCAGGCTAATGGGAAAACAAACATGTAAATAACTCCAATACAATATATATTGCTATAATAAAAGTATTTTCAATAAAAGTCTATACAACCATGTAGGCAGGACATTATTACTATTAATAATAAGGAGGGCTTCAATAAGCAGTTGCCATTTGAGTTGAACCTTCAAGAATGATATAATTGACATGGTATTATCAAAGTTTTTGCCTCATCAATAAGGAACCTTTCTCTAAGTACTCTTTATGGTACTTCTCATAGCAAATTCTGCTCTACATTCTACTTATTTATGCACCTTTTCTCCCCTTACCATCTCTTACAAGATTGAACTTTTTAAAGGCTGTGTGTTTTGTTCAATTTCATATATGCATATATGCCCTGTGTCCTGAACATTTAAACCACTTATTAAATATTTGTTGAGTTAAATCTAATTGACCATGAATCCATTACTCTATAGCTTAGGTGTAAACAACTTTTGAAATTTCAGACCACTAATTTTTCTATTTCTTTGATGTATGTTTTATTAAAAGAAAAAGAAAAAATGACATGACAGGACTTCTAGTGGGGAAAACTATTTCATGATAATGTGTAGGCTTTATTCTGTTACTATTTCCTTAGACAGTGATCTTGCAATGAAGCACTACCTATGAATTTAAATGGATATCATAATCTCAAGGAAACCAAATATAGTATACAATTTTTTCCCTGATTAACCATGAAATTAGATTTTTAAACATCTCACTGGACAGACTGGCTTTTAGTGTTTGTTATTTTTTTAAAAACAAACTTCAAAAGAAACACTATTGAGGCACAATTGTATAGAAATTTGCACAGAAAGCAAATTTCTGTTACATCATATCTTTGTTGCTTTGAAAGAACTATTGGAACAAAGTCTAGATATTAAATATTTTCAAAACCATTTTCTCTGATACAGAGATTTTATTTATTATTTACAAATTTATATGTTTTTATCATTTTTTTAAGTATCATCATATTTACTCTAACATGACACACTAAACTTTCCTACACTTTGGGGAAAAGCTAACCCTATTTCTTAATTGGAAAGTTGTTAGAAAATCTAAATCAATGATGTAAAGCTACCCCAAAGTTACTTCTTGTTTATTTTCAGTTTCATAAGAAATGAAAACAGGTTACTTTCAGTTGACCTTTTACTAGTTTTCACCGGATAATAAGTGTCCCTGGAAGTTTTATTTTACTCTGAGGAAACTGGCCACAGCCTTTCACAATAATATAAAAGCTCAAAACTTGAGCTGTTAAATCATACTCTGTCACAAATCGTCTGGAACTAGTTTAATGCTTACTGACAAATACCAGTTTTGTATTTAATACTGATTATATACCCTCTTACTTGTTTTCCAGGGGATGTATATATTTTTGCATGCAGTAAAAGGAACACCTTTTGAAACTCCTGACCAGGGTAGAGCAAGGCTCCTAACTCATTGGGAACAACTGGACTATGGAGTACAGTTTACATCTTCACGCAAGTTTTTCACAATTTCTCCAATAATACTGTAAGTGGTAGAAATTAAGTATAAAGAGGATTGGATGTGAAGAAGCTATCCTTTTATTAGATTTAATTTGAATTAGAAACAGAATATTTTGTCAAAAACCTCTATCAATAAATACCTACCTCAGTATAAAATACAGGCAATAAACTGCTAGTAATAAACTAGTTTTCACTTTAGTCAGTAACATGTGGAGACAACATTGCATGCTCATCAGTATGCCTAGACATTCTAGTATATACAGGTCAAATATATTCTAGTTTATGTCTGTAAGTTGCAACAAGAAAAATAAACACATAATCTTACTTATATTCTAAAATAATCTTCCTAAAGAAGGATTTGGATGAAACCAGATAGCTTTCAGTGACCACCTTCCCCTTTTGGGTGTTCAGACTCCATGTGAGACAATGTGGTTTAGACAGAAGTTAGGCTTTAATTATAGGACAGATGTGGGTTGAATCCTTCATTACTCAGCTAGCTTCTAATAAGGTCTCTTTCCAATATCCCTTTTGGCAAATGCACACTTTTCACACTGATTCCCACCTGGTTTTGCATCTCCTTGGAGGGCTGTCTAGGTTTTTTAAAGAATCAACTAATTTTCATATAATCTACACATACAATTAGTTTTCATTAAAAGGCATAAAGGGGACGTATGCTACAGTTTGATAAGGAAAGCCATCACAAGATTTATTATTTGCAACCTATCAGATTATACATTAAACAAAATGATGATGGAAAATCAAATGAGCTTACTGAATGCAAGTGGTAGCCTATTTTGTTCAGTGAGCAGAGTATAAAAACAGTCTTCAAGTATGTGAAAGCAGGAAGAGAAAATTTAAAGATTGAGGAATATAGATTCTCAAGAAAGAATTTTCTGACTACTGTATAGTTTGTAAAGTAGGTAGAAGGTCATAGAATTTTTCAATTTAGATGGTTTTAGAAAATGATGTATAGAGCTCTGATGTTTTTAGTCATACTTGAAAATATTTTTTTATTCTAACCATATCTAACCACTTATTTCCTCCCCTTATGAGAAACTAATGGCAGTACTTAGCAGAAAAGCTATAAAAATATTTCCTGTGTCCCCTAAAAGCACTAATTAGACAAACACCCATATGCAAACTTCATAGTTATGATCAAGTAGAGTATGATGTTTTATTCTTTACATTATCTGTATTTGGATACTCTTTTAGGAGCCAGATAATGTGTCTTCAATGTGATGTACTCTTGGATAAAAGTAGACATTCTGACTCAGTGATTAATAGTCTTATAGGTAGCTTAGGCTTGTTAAAATGAATTCCCAGATGTTGGGTGTCTTTGAATATGTATGTATGCTCAGTTATAGCACAACAGCTGGAATTTTACAAGTGTCTTTCAAGTTTCCAGTTAAACTGGTTGTAGACCTGTTCACCTACAGTATGTAAATGAGACCATCAAAAGGGCAATCAAGTATTTGTTTTCTTTCAAAGATACTAATTTAACACTTCATGTTCCACAACTTTACAGCAGTGGTTCTTAACCTTTTGGTGGGTTACAGAACCCTTTGAGAATATGATGGATTCTTTGGATCTGGATCTTCTCATCAGAAACACACACATAAATACAAAACTGCACCTGAAATGTCAGGAAGTACATGAACCTTGGTTTGGAAACCTGCTTTAAAAGATGCTAAGTAGCAATTGTATTCTATTAAATGCATTTAACATAATTGCAGAAATGCAAAATGTGCATATATACCTCCATTAAACAAATACGTAAATCCCAAATAAAATTAATTTAGGTCTCCAAACTAAAATGTTTCCTGTTGTTTTAGTGTTCAAAAATGATTCTTCTTTTAGGTATTTGTTTCAGTGGCCTTTTTCCTACCTTTAAATCTTTAAAAAGTTTTAAAATTTTATTTTTAGATGATGTTACATATATATATTTAACTTTTATTTCTACAGATATTTTCTGGCAAGTTTCTATACAAAGTATGATCCAATGCACTTCATCCTAAATACAGCTTCTCTCCTGAGTGTGCTAATTCCCAAAATGCCACAGCTACATGGCGTTCGGATCTTTGGAATTAATAAATATTGAAAAATTTTGGAACTTGAAACTGAAGAAAAATTTTTACAACTACTGAGTTGCTTATAAGGAAAGAGTGGTTAGTAAACTGCACTACTTCGATGATAGTGTGAAATGAGAGCTATTTACATTGGGGAACCAATTGCTGGTTCTTCATATGCTGTTTTGAAAGTGCAGATTTTTTCTAGAGGATGCCCCTGTTTAACGCATCTGGTATAGTTCTGAAGAGAGCCTTTTAGGCAGGTTGGGCAGGCCCAGCTTATAAGTTAAATGGCTAAAAAGTGAAGACGTAGTAGACAAATCCAAGGAAATAAGACATTTATAAGGAACTAAGACGAGCCTAGCTTATATTAAATGGGCATTATGTTAGGAGAAGAACATTTCCAATCATTCAGTCATGGTCAATTTAAGCTGACTTACATATAAACCAGAATCATCTCTTTACAAGTTTGTTGTACGTTGTTTTTAATACCATACATGCTCCTCTTGTGTTATATAAGAGGATATATACCTTCTTGTTTTATACAAACCAATTCCTACGTTATGAGTGTACTTTTTTGTTTTGCTGGCTCAATGTTGTGTTGATAGATAAAGTCATTTTTATATTTATTAAGGTACTGAGTTCATGGAGGTCCACTTTTATGACTGATTGGTAATAGAAAATAGCCAGGCATCTTACAAATAGCCTCTGAATCAGCCTTCTAATTTTGGAACAAAATGGGTTTTGCTGCTTTTGCAGACACAAGGCTGCTAAACCAATTAAAATAATTTATTTCACACAGATGGGGTATATGGTAATTTAAAAATCTCTGCTTATTTGATTGAGCAATCTAATTGTTAAAGTCTACCATTCTTTAGAGAGGGAAATATAAGATAGACAACTGTATAGCCAACCTGTGGTCTGGCAGAAACTGCTTTTCTAGTAGTAGTACAGAGTAAATAGAGGAGTTCTTTTTAGCAGACCTGAATTAAAAGATAACTTTGTCTTTTCTGACTCCTGCTGCTCTCAATCCTCCTATTTTTCCCATTGATATTTTGCCTTTCATTACTTGAGTCTTAGTGTAGGTAACCCAATATGATAACTATTTCCAAAGCAGTGACGATACTGAATTTTTATGTGTTACAGATGCTTTCTGTAGTTGCTAACATTGATTGCAAGAAATAAATATATACTACTTTGAGAAGTATGTATGTCCTAAAAGCAGGGTTCTGATAAGGGATCAAATTGAAAAACGTAGTAACATTTGTAAATAAAATTGAGTGAAAAGAGATACAGACCAACTTAAAAATCAAAATTGTTTTAGAAACTGGCTTTGGGTTGGGGGGTAATGATCATTGTTTTTTATTTCAGAAGTATTGACTTTAGAAATAAATTGTATGAGAATGCCTTTGTATGTTTGTCTTTTCCTATGTATTTTTAAATAACCAGTAATCTGTACTTCAATAAAGTTTTCCTTTGGTTTAGGATTATTACAAGATCTCTCGAAAGTCAGTCATCAACATTACACTTTTATTTTTCAAGGTTTGTTTCTTTTTAAGCAACTGAATTTGTAAAATTGAAGTAATTAAAAATATTTGTTTTTTTCATTTTAAAGCTTATCTCAAAAGGCTTGCTTTTTTTTGCATAGACTTCAGAGGTAGAAATCTGGCTCTAACCCAAGTCTTCTGCTATTTGCCCCATTTTTATCCTTCAATGTTTTAAAAATATTTATTCAATAGATATTTGAGGGCCTACTTTGTAGTAGGTATTGTTTTAGGTATTGTGGATGGTTTATAAACAAGACAAACCAAGTCCTTTTCCTTACGTGCTTGCATTCAAGTTGGAGAATGGATAATATATGAGTAAATAAATGCTATTATTGATAAATGCAATGGAGGGAAAAAATTAAGCAGATGAAAGGCCTTTCTTGAGAGAGCCTGTCTCAGAAAGGACTTCCCTATAGATCCTAAGTAAAGTGGCCTTACTCATGGACACGGACCTCACTGATGTGGAGGAGTAAGCAGTACAAAACAAAATATCTGGGGAAAGAGGCCTCCCAGTATAGGTAATGACAAGTATTAAGACAGGAATGAGGGTGGTGTGTTTGAGGAAAAACAAGACAACCGCTGGGGGCTAGAATGGAATAATAAGGTGGATGAGAATGGTAGCAAATGAGGTCAGAGAAATAGGGAAAGGGTCGGATCATACAGGGCTTTATAAACCAAGGTAATGAGCAAATTTTATGTTAAGCTTGACAAAAGCCGTTGGAGAGTTTTACACAGATTAAAGGGAGCTGATTTTTTTTTTTTTTAAATGGAGGGCTAATGTTGAGAATAAACTGTAAGGGAATTGGAAGCAGGGAAAATAGTTAGGAAGCTACTACAGTCAAGAGCGAGCTGAAATTAGGTAAATAGCTGATGAAGTGGTGACAAGTCGTCAGATTTGGACTATACTTTGCAAGTACAGCTCATAAGACACTGATGTATTGAATGTGAGACAGAAGGAGGGAACTAAAATAAACTAGATTTTTGGCCTTAACACATAGGTAAATGGTGTTAAATATGGAAACTGTTCTTAATTTCACAATTTTGTACAGTCTAAAAAGAAACTTTTATTATAGCAATTTATAATGACTTATTTGAAACAAAATCAATTGTTATGCTCTAATTATTCCTAATTTCAACTCAGGAGATATAATGGTGATTTCTGAATATTCACAAGCTCAGAAATGCAGTTCATTGGTGAATCTTTCCTGTAGCAATTATTACTATGAAGTTCCAAAGTACCTTTCTGTTTGTCTCATTTCTTCTACATTTATTTATTGGAATTCTTCTGTAAGGAAGATTTTCTCTTCTCTGTTTATTTATTTAGTCATTTATGTTATTATGGACTCATGGATATTTTATTCTTTGGTTTACAATCCATTATCATTATTATCTTGTTGCTCAAATTGTCTTCCAGCTTTGGCCGTTGGGATCCAAAGTTTCCAATGGAACTTTGTTGGTTCCTGTGTCCTTTTGACATGACCATCCTTTTTATTTTAACGTAGAACTACATTTTTTAGGTTTATGGCAGTATTGCCTATTAAACTATTAGGATCTTAAGAGGTGTAACATCATCTCCTTAACTGTGAATTAGCCCCACAGAACTGTATGATGCTAAAAGTTGGAAAAACCTTAGAGATCATCATGCTAAGCGAAAAGCCAGATAGAAAAAACCAGGAACCATATGACTTCGCTCATAGGTGGAATATAAAACTGAAAGCAACAAACAACAAAAACTCATGGACACAGTCAATAGTTTAGTGGTTACCTGAGGGTAAGGGGGAAGTAGGGTGAGAGAGGAGGGCGGGGGAGTCAAATATACAGTGATGGAAAGAGAAGTGACTCTGGGTGGTGAACACATAATGCAAACACATAGACGATGCACTGTAGAATTGTACACCTGGAACCCATGTAATTTTTGCTAACCAATGTTACCCCAATAAATTTAACAATAAAAAAGAAAAACGATAGAGGCTATGTAATTCAGCTTCCTGCCTTTACCTTGAATGTTCATTGATCACCATGCCTCCATTCATTTCTTTCTTACTGCTAATAAAGGAGGACTTTCAATTTTCAATGTACAAAATTGCACTTTTGTAATGGAATTTATAACTTGTTTTATACTGAACCATAATCTAATCCTTATTCTGTATAACTGCTACCAACAGTACTGAATAAACATTACCAGAGCCTTCACCATTTTCCATATGACATGGTTTCAAATTTCTCCCACTATCCTGGTAATTCTGCTCCAAGTTTATTATGTAGCACTAGAGCTAACTACAAGCGGTGGCAAGATGTGATGTCACTGTGTCACTACAACAGTATCACTTCCCTTGTTTTGGATACTTCTTTTTTTAATGCAGCCTAGTATCATTTTAGCTGTTTTGAAAGACACTTAGCTCTGATTCACTTTATCATCACTAAAACCTCAAGTCTTCACCATATAGTGCTGTTAAATGACACTTTTCCCTTCATGTATTTATTTAATGGATTTAATAAGCCAAAGTCTAAGATTATTTTTCCTGTAGAATCTTATATCTCATTAGAATTTAGCCTATTGATGCTACTTGACTACCTCAAGTTAAGTCTTGCTAGCCATGCAATACGAGGGTTGTCCAGGAAAAATCCAGTCATAAATGCCTCTATTTTTCATATTACATGGCTGGATACCTTCCAGACAACCCTCGTATGTTTCTCCTATACTAATGTATGTTGCCAGTAAATATGACCCCAAAATACCATCATGCTAATCCTGAAGAAGACAAATGCTGCAACCCTGTATAGATCACCTTTCTAGCAATCACCTTCCCACTGAAGACCGGAGTTTAAAATTTTTTGGCTGAGGTGATCCCTTATAATGGTATTCCATACATTGCCTTTTGTTTTCAGGATCATAATGATGGACTCAAGTTTCATCACTGCCATGATCTTCCTTATGAATTCCTCACCTTTTTCAAACATTTCAAAAAAATTGGAGGAACTTTTTCTTCTGTTAAGAATAACAGCATGCTGTTTGAACTGAATGTCTGAACACTTCCATTTCAGTGTGCACAGGGTGAAAAATGTAAGCATCTGTGTGTGCAAGGTCAAGAATGATGGAGGGGAGATACCATGTGCCTACACAGGACTGGTTATATCCAGATATGTATAATGTGAAAAAAAAAATTACAATGGAGGCAAAATTTATCAGCCTACTCTTGTAATTTTTTTAAAATTCATTTTTATTGTTAGACTTATTGGGGTGACATCTGTTAGCAAGGACTACACAGGTTTCAGGCATACAATTCTACAGTGCATTGTCAACTTGATGTATAATAAGTTCACAACCTAATGTACCCTTGTAATTTTAAGTTTAGCAGGTAAGCCAAGTTTGTCACTATGACCTTTCACTCATAACTGTATAATGATGTTGATAAAAATAAATTCTCAAATACAAAAACTATCATAAAGAAATCACATCATCAGCACAGTAGAATGAACTCTTTAAAGTATAAATTAGGAATTTTATAGTATATAAATTTTCTGACTTTCCAATTATGTAATAATGAATATCAACACATTTTTTGGAAAAATTTACAAATTTTACAAAAATTCTCTATTTATGTGGACCATATTATCAAGAAGATAAGCATGCATTGTTTTCATTTTATTACTTTTTAAATGGGTACAGAGAAGCCAGATGATTTACTGACTGTTTCCCAGGAAGATACCAGTATACCACCACAACATAAAAACCTGATTATACAGTGATTCTGCTTTGAAACATTTGGTCCTCCTATGAATTATCAAACCAATGAACAGTTATAGGGAATATATGAGACCCAACAAAAAGATTCACCCTCTGCCTCCCATGCCAAAAACACATAGACCTGACATACATGAAAAGTAAGATGATAGTATCACTTTTGGGTACATAACACCCAAAAGAAATGATAGTAGGGACTTGAAAAGATACTTGTACAATGCATGCTTATAGTAGCATTATTCACAATAGTCAGGAGGAGGAGCAACCCAAGTGTCCAGTGAAAGATGAATGGATAAGCAAAATGAGGTATGTGTATATACACAATGAAATATTACTCAACTTTAAGGAAATTATGACATGCTACACTGGATGAACCCTGATGTTAGTGGCAAGTGAAATACTTGTAAGCTAGTGACAAAAAGTCAAACATGGTGTGATCCCACTTAATATGAGGATCCTAGAGTAGTCAAAGAAAGAATGGTTGTTTTCAGGTGCTGAGGAGAAGGGGAAATGGGGAATTAATATTTAATGGATACAGACTTTGAATTAGGGAAGATAAAGTTTTGGGATGGATCATGGTAGTGATGGTTGCACAACCATACAAATGTACTTAATGCCATTGAACTGTACACCTAAAAGTGGTTAAAATGGTAAATTTTGTCACATGTAGTATTCTACCACAATAAAAAAAATCTTAAGGTAAATTTGTAAAATAAGCATAATGGTTCAGCAAACAATATAAAGCAAAATACCTTCCGAAGACAAAACCTAATTGCTAGTATTAATATGAATGAATGTTTCACATCAAGAGATAATTTGTCAGCAAAGAAAAAGAGGACAAAGGCAAATGACAGTATAGTTTTCATACAATCCAACCTATGAATATAAGAAAAGTATGTGACTCAGGTAGGAAGGGGTGCATCAGGCTTGAAAGATTAGCCATTTAAAAGCACCAAATTGGGAGTTCCCTGGTGGTGTAGTGACTTAAGGCTTCAGTGCTGTCAACGCTGCAGCCTGGATTCGATTCCCAGTTAGGCAACTACCCACATTAAAAAAAAAAAAAAAAGCATCAAGCTAATTTCTTTTTTTTTTTTTTTTAACTTTATTTGTCAATTGCCAGCCTCTAGGGTGGCCTGCTTCATTTCAATGGTTACTTTATTTATTCATTTTTTTATATATGGGTAGTTCCCTGGCCAGGAATCGAACCCAGGCTGCAGCACTGATGGCGCCAGCGCCGAAGCCTTAAGCCACTACACCACCAGGGAACTCCCCAAGCTAATTTCTATTGATTCCATTCCATATTTACCAAACAATCTTCTGATTATAATTTGGATCTGGCTTTCATTGTAATTTAGTCAGCAGAGAAGATAAGAACCAGCAAGCTCAACTATCTTAGCTCATTCATATTGCATTTGTCACTGTTATGGTTTTTATATAGCAGTTTATTATCAAATTGAATGTGTGACTAAGCATCCCAGAGTCCAGTGACTTCCAAATCTGATGAATCAGTTTCAAGACTGGTAAGAATCAGATGTTTGAACCCAGCAATTAACCCAGGTCCTGCTAGGCTATGGATATATCTGTGGCAAGCTATAGCACCTTCTCCAAGCTACTTTCCTCTCTCAATTCGCACTTTCCATAATACTGTATTGCGATAGACTGTTATTAGACTCGGTTTCTTGAAGACAGGGAATGGATCTTTTACCTCTAACAACTAATACAGTTACTAGTACAAAGGGAAGAACCCAATAAATATGTGATAAAATAAATTTAGACATAATTAGGGAATAAGTATTGTAAAGATTATTTTACATGATTTTCCTCTAAAGTTTAAAAATGGAAAGTTAGATAATAGAGACAAAATGAGCATATTTAGACTCACTTGGAATTCAATTCAAGCTAAATTTATAGTGGTTAGGTCATGTGTTGTTGAGAATATTCATGAGTGGCACCCAAACCAAGTGGTGTGATCTGATAAAAGCCTACACAGGCCCCAGAGAGCACACATGCCTTTCTCCCAATAACTTCTGCTTTAGTATAAGAAAGAACGTGGAATATGTGTATCTTTACTTGCCACATACGTGGGGCTGGTATAAGTGCCATTTCTTTCTACTACTCACATGCACTCAATCAAAGGAAGAGTAAAACTCTTACCTTGTGGGTCCTAAAGTTCTGCCGTTTCACATAATGCAGCATTCAGACTCAACACCAAGCAAAAGGGCCTCAATGAGAAATCTACCAATAATATGAGTACTAGGGCACACAACAGGGGTAACTATTGACAGCACAGGAGAGCATTGGGATACACCTCAACATAACTCATATTGGAAAAACAAACATGCCAGATACACACTGTTTTATGTTCAGGTTAGATTCCAGTTCCTAATACAAAATAACCTCTGACCTATCATATTCAATCAGAGAGAATAACTAATTTTTCTTAATTAGGTCTTAATTGTTCTGTTTTTCTCTTTTGGGTCAACAGTGCAGTCTAGGGAAACTGAGTTATTTTACCTTCTGGCAGTTAAGAAAACAAGACTCCAAAGCCAGATATCCTGACTTTTAACCCTAGCTCTACACTTACTAGCTGT
>PVJL010002096.1:51819-64100 GCA_004026885.1 Lyroderma lyra
AACAAAAAAAAAAAAAAAAAAAAAAAAAAAAAAAAAAAAAGAAGTGCAACAATATAAGGACATACCACGTTGAAGTTGAGTACATAGTGAGCAAAGACTACATAATGTATTATGAAAATAGTATATTGTAATATTTTAAGGTAAGTAAATATTTACCACGACCTCTCTCCCGTTTTGCTTTTATCACAAAAACAAACCGGCTCCACCCACACCTTTCACTCCAAGTGAAGAAGTGGAAGTAATGGTTAAATTGTCCGACTGGTAACGCTCCCATCTATGAGAACCCTGTACAAGTCCTTGAGGCACCCCTAGTTTCTAGTCTGAAAATAGGTATTTCTGACCACACCTTTAGATTTGGTGATAGTTACTCGAAAATGAAACGACGAATAATCTACCCAATCCTTTTCTCGCGGTGGCATCCAAATTCCAGACAAAGGCAAAAAATTTTGCTTTCATGTAGCATAATGTTTAAAATTTAATGTGTGTAGTCAGAAACCTGTGTTTGGCCTCGCTAGGTCACTAGCCCTGTGACTGTGGAAGTCTTGTTACCTACAAACACGGGAGAAAACGCGTGAGCGCACGCACAGCGTCCTGGACACAGACACCCTTTACGCTTATATTCATTCTGCTTTAAAAGTGACGTCCTACAGGGCAATAGCAGCTGGCCCTGACGACGAATGTTGGGCACCGTGATGATGACATCATTTCCGGAGCGCCGGGTTTGGGCTTTCTTGCGCCCGAGAAAGGGCAGTCCCTGGTTTTTACGAGGGAGAGGTGGCGAGTACTAACCACTATCGCTCACGAGGGAGGTGGGTGAATTGCTCTCCCCTCCCCACTGGTCTTGTCTGGGCTGCACTTCCCACAGCTGCTCTCTGCGAATAGGTAAATCATATGTAATCCCTGGATGTCGTCTGCCCCAGTGGAACAATAAAAGTTGCAATGTGTATTTGCTCTTTTTTCTATTTTGTCCACTGCATAGAAGGGATAAGGCCTGCTGAAACATCCAGAAAGTTTTAGAATGTGTGATCTGGGAGCTGAAACTAGATACTTGGCAGTGTAGAAATACAAGGGTATTTAGTGATGGACTGTTTTAGTGATGGACTGCTTTTATTTGGGGGAAAATAGGATTTGAGGAGATCACTGTTAGGATAAACCTGTGGCAAAATGGTAGATTAAATTCGAAAAATTGTAATTAATGGAGAAAATAGGTATTAGGTTGCAGTCGTTTTAGTCGAGATGTGGTTCTTTTAAGATGAGCTTTATGAGTACACTTGTTTCTATTTTAGACCACTGAACCCTGCTTTGTGTGTTTTATGTGAACTCATTTTCCAACCAAACGATTAAAATTTATTTTTCATGAAATGGAATGCATTTTTTGTGTTCTGTTTTCCCTTTATCGTTTGAGTTTTTTAAACCACATTTTGTCTTTGCTGTCAAAATATAAATAGCACTTACCAGAGGCACTATTCCCTGAAACTACTGTTAACTATTGTATATTAGCTGTTTTTAAAGAATAATGAATTGTTTGGTAAGAACAACATGAAACTAATTATAATACTAAAGTTTTTTTGTATCTGACTTCCCTATTTTATCCTTTAAAAAGTATTATATTCACTCATACTGTTATTTATATTATATAAATTATATAATTGTATAACAGGTTGCTACAGCCTTTAGAAATTTTTCCTAACTTTTACAAACCATTCCTATAATTTTATAAAACTATATACTGGAAAAAAAAAAAACACCAAGCTTTAACAATTGTGCTTAACTGAATGTGTTAGTGGCTAATGATACTTTCAAATAATAAAGTTTGTTTCTCTAATTCTTTTCCAGGAATTATTTATAAAATAAGTATGCTAATATTAAATAAGACAGCAGGAGCTTTTTCTAAACCATCAAAAAGGAAAATTTGTGAATATTTAAGAAGTCTTAATTTTTATCCTGGGAAAGTATTTCTTCATAAACTAGTATTGGGAATTGAAACTAGTTGTGATGATACAGCAGCTGCTGTGGTGGATGAAACGGGAAATGTTCTGGGAGAAGCAATACATTCTCAAACTGAAGTTCATTTAAAGTAAGTAGACATTATCTTGGTAATTTCCACTTCTTTTGGAAAAAGTAAAATGAAATAATTCTTTTGTGTTTATCATATATAAAAGTTAAAATTTAGGAGCTAACCTCTTCTTTTCTGCAAAAGCTTCTAACTACTGTAGAAAACCTTAACCTGGTTTTTAAGGCTCTCACTTGGCTTTTAAACCTCTCTACAGTAAGGTCCCAACTTTAACTGATCCTATTGCCGAAAAGAGACTAAGCTCATTCCCAGCTCCACTATTTATCCATGATTTCCCCTCAGTAATGCCTTTTCCTGTTTTGCATCTGTCTGTTTGATGTTCTCAAGTGAAGGCCTAGGAAAGAAAGCCTGACTTGACCTCTAGTATCAAAAAAATAATCCTATTCACACTTACACACAAAATTCATGTTGGTACTTCAGTAATAATATACTGTTGTAATGTTATTACAACAGAATGGTGCAAGGTTATAAATTCAGGTGTTTCTAGAGGACCATCAGGCAGATTCTATAAATAAGTGGGCTGGATATAAAGTGGAAAATATCTGAAAGAGGTCATTACTCAGCTCCAGCCAATTACTGCTATGCAGGAATGCAGACCCTGTGTTATTTGATTATCAGAATTTTCAAGAGAAATGGAAACCAGAAAGTTACTGTAGTATTTACAGATTTTAAAATAAGGAAATTCAAAATATGTTGAAATACTGTAAAGATCAAATATGCCCTGAAGCCATCAATTTACAACACCTGAATAGTGAAAAAGGCTGGTATTTTGAGATTACAATCATGTATGTGGATCATGAATTAGGCATTTAGTATTGGCTCTGACTTTAGGCAAGTTCCTTATCCTCTCTGATTCTGTTTTTACATCCATAAAAATGGAAAGGTACCTGCCTTATAGGATTCTGGGGAGTATAACAGAAATGATATAGAATATCATAATTAGAAATAATATATTTAAAGAGGCAGAATTGGCCTCCAATGGTTACATACTATGTGAAAGGGACTGTGGTAGATGTTAATGAGGCACAATGAAGTACTATAAAGTCCTTGCCTTCAAGAAGCTTAACCTAATTTCTGAGACATGATATATAGTTGACCCTTGAACAACGAGGTTGAACTGTGCAGTTCCACTTATGTGTGGATGCTTTTCAATAAATATATCAGAAATCTTTTTAGAGATTTATGACAATTTGAAAAAAACTCGCAGTTGAACTGTGTAGCCTAGAAATATTGAAGATAGTAAGAAAAAGCTATGTCATGGGTGCATAAAATATATGTAGATATTAGTCTATTTTATCCTTTACTACCATAAAATATATAGAAATCTATTATAAAAAGTTAAAAGTTATGAAATGTACACATATACTTACAGACTGTTCATGGTACCATTCATAGTCAAGAGAAATATAAACAAATATAAAGATGCAGTATTAAATCATAACTACATAAAATTAACTGCACTACATATACACCACTGTAATACTTTTGTAGCTACCTCCTCTTGCTATTGTGTGTGAGTCTCCACCTAAAATGCTGTGTAATGCTAATCATCTCTACATAAACCATTCATCTCCTATAAATTGAGTATCACAGTAAAAAGTGATCTCTCGTCATTTTTGTGTATTTTTCATTGTGTTTAGTGCAATGCCATAAACCTTGAATTACACCATGGGACCCATATGAAGTGCCACTAGTGATGCTGGAAATGCTCCCAAGAAGCAGAGAAAAGGCATGAGATTACAAGAAAAAGTTGAATTGCTTGATATGTATCTAGATATGTCCACCACTTCAAAGTAAATGAATCTAGCATAAGGACTAGTGTAAAAAAAAATTTTATGGAGCTTTCATTGTACCTACACCAGCAGACATGAGAACCTTGCACATTTTAAGAAATACCTTTTTTATCTCATATTGAAAATGCAGTTTTTATATAGGTGCAGGATTGCTATAAGAAAGGTATACCTATAGACTCTAATATGATTTGAGAAAAAGCAAAGCCATTATTTGACAACTTAAAAGCAATAGGAAGTTGAAGGATCTAGAGCTGGAGAATTTAATGCCAGCAAAGGAAACAGGTTTGGCTTTTAAAAATGTCAAGATAACAGGGGAAGCAGATTCTGTTGACCAAGAGGCAGCAGAGTTGCCAGATGTTAGGAAAATCATAGAGGAGAAAGGATATCTGCCTGAACAGGTTTTTTATGCAGACAAAAGTAACCTATTTTGGAAACAAAAAGCTACAAAGGACACTTACTAGTAAGAAAGAGAAGAAAGCACCAGGATAAGGCAGGAGGGGATAGGCTAACTCTACTGTTTTATGCAAATGATAATGATCAGGACTCTATAAAGCAGCTAATTCCTAAGCCTTGAAGGGAAAAGACATGCCAGCTAGTCTTTCAGTTGTACTACAGCAAGAAGGCTTGGACAACAGGAACCCTTGTTCTGGATTGGTTTCATAGATCCTTTGTCTCTGAAGTCAGGAATTACCTTCCCATTAAAGGACTGTCTTGTAAAATTCTTTTGATATTGGACAATGCCCCTGGCCACCCAGAAGTCCATGAGTTCAACAGTGAAGGGAATCAAAGTGGTCTACTTACCTCCAAACACATTGGCTCTAATTCAGCCTCTAGATCAGGGTCATCAGTACCTTTAAGGCATATTAAACACAGTACTATATGGAAAGGGTTGTCAACACTATGGAAGAGAACATGGATAGAGAGAAAATCATGAAAGTCTGAAAATTACACCATTGAAAATGCCATTCTTGATATAGAAAAAACCGTGAAAGCCATCAAGCCCAAAACAATACATTTCTGCTGGAGAAAACTGTCCAGATGTTGTCCATGACTTTATAAAATTTATGACAGAGCCAGTCAAGCAAGTCATGAAAGAGAGTGTGAATATGGCAAAAAAGATGGAGTGTGAGTGTGAAGGGTTTCAAACTATTGATCTTGGAGAAAGTCAAGAGCTAATAGGCACCACCAGTGAAATTAACAGAAGGTGACTTGATGGAGATGAGTGCTTCCAAACCAGTGCCAGATGATGAGGAATAAGACAACAGAAGCTGCAGTGCCAGAAAACAATTGACATTGGACCATCTGGCAGAGGGTTCCGATTATCTAAGACTACTTTTGACTTCTTTTATTCCATAGACCTTTCTATGATATGAGCACTGAAACTAAAGCAAGCAGAGCAAGGCTTGGTACTGTATAGATATAGAAGCATTTTTAGAGAAATGAAAAAGGAAAAAATCAGACAAGTGCCAATGTATTTCCATAAAGAAACCGAGTGTGCCTGCCTCTTTGCCTCTCCTGCCATCTCTTCCACCTCCTCCACCTCTGCCAGCTCAGACAGCAAGACCAACCATCCTCTCCTCTTCCTCTTCAGCATACTCAACATGAAGACAAGAATGAAGACCTTTGTGATGATCCACTTCCACTTAATGAATAGTAAATAATCATCACACCATGAACTTTTCTGTTGTGTATGTGTATATGTCTTTGCATGAAAGTCTCAAACTTGTATGGTAAGAATTGGATGAGACTGTGTGTGTCTCATCATCTAAGTATTCATCATGTAGAAGTGGATAGCCTATCCTTACATAGGCATAAGGTGAGTGATATTTAATATTAATGTCTTATTTTTCATACTGTTTTATAACAGCTTTCAAAGAATTACATTACTGTACAGTATGTGCCTCTGTCTCTCTCTTAATATGGAGAAATTGTGTGTTAGCCTATTATCACAAATAAATTGTTTATTTTTTAATGTAACAGCGTTTCCAATGCAGTATTATGAATATGACTGTAATACTGTATACCAGATAATTTTTATAACATGTTATTATTGGGTAGGTTAGGGTACCATGAAGCAATTGTATTGATTACACTACACTATCATACAGCAATCATATTGCTTTTTCTTTATCAGTGCATGAATCATTACACCTGTAAATAAATATGTATTTCTTTTTTATGTTACCTTTTTTTAATGTCTAGTGTTAGTAATACATATAAATCTACAGTATATTGTATCATGTAATGTTGATATAGATGCTGATGGATGATGCATCTTTTAAACAAATGACATAAAATTATGGTATCAATAAATATAGTACTATAAATAATTGTTTTCATTATGATTTTTTAAATAGCTTTCTTTTCTCCGGCTTACTTTATTATAATAATACAGTATATAATACATATACAAAATATGTGTTTTATCACCCATTAATGTTATCATTAAGGCTTCTAGTCAACAGGAGGCTATTAATAGTTAAGTTTTGGGTGTGTCAAAAGTTATACATGGATTTTCAACTGTGTAGGGGGTTGGCACCCCAATTCTCACGACATTCAAGGGTCAACTGCATTAAATAAATATTTGTTGAATGCTTCTAATGAGGATTTTCATTTCTCTGTATAGAACTAGCGGGTCTTGCAACATCAAATATTTGAATTTTTTTTTTAAATTACCGGTGTGTCTTGTGACCCTATATTTTATTGCTCTGCTTTTCTGATTGTAAATCAGTCACGTCTTGGCAAAGTTTTTGCTAGCAACCTTTCCTCTTAATTCTTTCCTCTTGATATTTGGAGTTATCCACTGCTTATCTTAATGGACCAAAAATCAAAATTACCAACTCTGAGCACTAGGCTCCCAAACTTTATTTCAGTATTGCAAGCTGTCTGTCATCCTGCCATGACCTTGAAATAGAGTGTTTAAAAGCAAACTCGTCTTCACAAAACTGTCTTTATGTTTCTGTTAATATTTCTTTTCTTCCAGTCATTCCAGGTCAATAGCTGAATCATCTTTGGTTGTTTGGTCTCCCTCCCCTTTATATCCAGTTAGTTATTAACAGTTTTCCAGGCTCTCTCATCCTTTCTTTTCATTTCCATGATCCCAGTTTAAGATGTAATCACCTTACACAAATACTTTTGGAATAACCTCTCTAGAAATCATTCTATCAGCAGAATAATTAATTTTCCTAATTAAATTTCCTAAAATTTCCTTTTAATCTGTCCTTTGCTTGTTCAAGACTTCTCCCTTTGAATGCTTCTCAAATTATTTTGGTGACTTACTTCATCAACAAATAAATCTATACTAGTTTGCACCATTTTGAATAAAAACATTACACCCTTAATCACTACATACTGAGTTCTCAGAGTGTGCTGCATTATAAGACACACATATTTGATAATATTTAACTAACATTTTTAGTTATGTAATGATTAATTTGAAAACTTGCTTTCAGCTATAATATATAATTTTTCTTCCTCTATTTTTACAATCTTAAAATTGTAAAAAGCTTTCTTTTAAATTTCTTTCAGAACAGGTGGGATTATTCCTCCAGTAGCTCAACAGCTTCACAGAGAAAATATTCAACGAATAGTACAAGAAGCTCTCTCTGCCAGTAAAGTCTGTCCAAGTGAACTCTCAGCAATTGCAACTACCATAAAACCAGGACTTGCTTTAAGCTTGGGAGTAGGTTTATCATTTAGCTTAGAGATGGTTGACAAGTTAAAAAAGCCCTTCATTCCCATTCATCATATGGAGGCTCATGCACTCACTATTAGGTTGACAAATAAAGTGGAATTTCCTTTTCTAGTTCTTTTGATTTCTGGAGGTCATTGTCTATTGGCATTAGTTAGAGGAGTTTCAGATTTTCTGCTTCTTGGAAAGTCTTTGGACATAGCACCGGGTGACATGCTTGACAAGGTAATTATTTAAGAATTATTTTCTGCATTCTTTTTTGCTAAGGTGCCAGTTTCATTCAATTAAATAGTAGTAGATGCACTATTACCATTCATTAAATATTTCTGAATATCATATTAGACTAAAATATGTATGTGCAGTAAAACAAAATGAAAGAGTGGTCCCCAGTTTTAAAAGATTCTTACCCATTCCAAATAAAATAACAGGAGATTTATATCAGCACATAGTCTCAAATAGTTTGCAGATACATTAAATAGGATAATATTATGTGCAAGAAAGTATTCTGTAAAGTGTCAGGCACTGTAAAAATGTGAAATAAGAGGATTTATAAAGATAACAAAGATATTAAAGATGCACAAAGTTCTATGGTTAAATGTCACAATTACCGACACCACCACCAGGCAGATTTCTTTTTCCTTTGCTTTAGAACCCTACAGAGCCTATTGCCATATACAAAAGTCCTACTGCCAACAGCTGAAATGACTGAAAGGAACAGGGCAGGTTTTTATTTTTGAAATTCATCATTAAGCCGTCATTGTTAACTTCAAACCTATTTCCATCCCCAATAGAAGAGCAAAAGTAGATAGGGAAACGGTGATTGCCCACTATTGATCAGATTGTCAAGGAGCAAGATTGTTTGTCTTTATTGACCACCAGCTGTAGTTCATATTTGTTAAAGATAGCATGTGTTGTTATTCATCCAGGTTTCTGTTTGTTTTTTCTAGTAAAATTCATTTCTTTTGCATATTGGTTTCCAAATGCGATTTTATGACTCATAAAAATTTTCATTTATTTCTTTTTGATAGGTAGCAAGAAGACTTTCCTTAATAAAACATCCAGAGTGCTCCACCATGTGTGGTGGGAAAGCTATAGAACATTTGGCTAAACAAGGAAATAAATTGCATTTTGATTTTAAACCTCCTATGCAACGTGCTAAAAACTGCGATTTTTCTTTTTCTGGACTTCAACATGTTATTGATAAGACAATAATACAAAAGGAAAAAGAGGAAGGTATATTTCTAATTAGTAAGGTTGGACAAATAAGTAATCCTGGATTGTGCCTAAAAGTATCTGCTCTTTCTATAGGTATTGAAAAGGGTCAAATCCTGTCTTCAGCTGCGGACATTGCTGCTGCAGTACAGCACACAACAGCATGCCACATTGCAAAAAGAACACATCGTGCTATTCTCTTTTGCAAGCAAAGAGATTTGTTACCCCAAAGTAATGCAGTACTGGTAAGTTTTCTCATCTCATCTTGGAATAGTAGTAACACTTGACAGTATGTTACTTTTCTGCCAAGAGCTTAATTGACCGTGTGCACAGAATGAGAAGGTCTTTTTATGTCATATGCTAGCCCAGACAGTATGAACAGCCATTTTTTATAGAGGTGTGGCAGCTTTATGAGATATCTGTGTAGCCTTGTGGTGAAAAAGTCCAAGGCTGCATCTTCTCATTGAGTTTAAAAGAGGGTTTAACAACAAGAAATAAAGTGCAGTACTGGAGTCATTATTTTTAGAAAAATGGGCTGGTTTTCTTCAAATTTGTTCCTTTGATAAAATTCTTTTTATGTGTTTAAAAGCCTTGGTAAACTTCTCGTTTAACTGTATCTTGTTTAACTGTATTTCTATAGGTATTGAAAAGGGGCAAATCCTGTCTTCAGCTGCGGACATTGCTGCTGCAGTACAGCACACAACAGCATGCCACGTTGCAAAAAGAACACATCGTGTTCTTTGTTTAGAAAATTATAAAATGAGAAAATATTTAAATGATGGTAGATTTCAAAATGGAATTTTACTTGAATATCAAAGGCAATAGGTTTTTAAAATAATTATGTAGTAAAATGAAAAAAATACTTATAAGTAAAAATTACAGTCAATCAAAATGTAGCATTTTCTTATTGTATAATGATGCCATTTTCTTAAGGTTTAGCTAACAGCTTGGCTCATATCCATATGTTATATAGTTATTAATTTTGATGTCCTCAATTCCTTCAGGTTGTATCTGGAGGAGTTGCAAGTAACTTATATATCCGAAAAGCTCTGGAAATTGTAACAAATGCAACGCAATGCACTTTATTGTGTCCTCCTCCCAACCTTTGCACTGACAATGGCATTATGATTGCATGGTAAGCCATGGGATATATGTGTTTCACACATAATTATGTAAATATTAATTGCCATTTCATCATGCTAAATCTTTACATCTGAGCTATTTATTTTATTTTGATAATTCTTATTTAGGAATGGTATTGAAAAATTGCGTGCTGGCTTGGGCATTTTATACAACACAGAAGGCATCCGCTATGAACCAAAGTACGTAGTACTATTTCTAATCTTTATGCAAATTGCATTATAAAAGTCGAAGTCTGGATTTTGATTTTATATGTGAGGTTTTCATTGACATCTGGTGGTACTTGAAGAAAGGTTACATTAATTTCTGTGAAAAATCTAGAAGTTAGATGCCTTATAAGAAATATTTTTGCTACAATATCAAATTATAAAATATTTGACAAATAATAGGTTAGAAACAGGTGGTGGGTGAGGGTGATGAATTCCTTCATTTAAGACCAGAATGGAAACCATGTCCATGGTTTGGACTTTTGCAATGTCAGGACCATCTCAGGATCAGCTATTGTAGTATGCTGAGAAACTTAAGGAAAATGTGCAAAAAGCATTTGGGTGTGAATAGACTTTTCTACCCGCAGCTGAGAAATGGCCAAAAGATAGCCGTTTTTTGCAAGCCTACTTCATCTCACAAATCAAAGCCCCAAAGAACAGCACAGTTTTTCAATTTGTTATCAAGTTCTGGTCTAAGTTAATTCTGGAATAGTAAAAATAGTAAAGAATGATTGTTTCATAATCTAACATTTCTGTTTTCAACATTGTTTCATCTGATGTTTTAAAACTTTTAGCCTTGTAGTCCATAACTGTAGCTATTAATACATGAACCACAGACTCTTATGACTAATTATAAATAAACGGAGTTCAGTTAGTAGTGGCAAAAGAAATCCCTATGTTGATGGCCTAGCCTTTGGTAGAATATTTTATTTGATCCAATGGTGACTTCTTTTAGCAATGTTGAGGCTGGAGATAATGGCTTTTTCCACGTTGGGGTTCTGTTGAAGCATTATATTGGGTAACATAGTAGGAAAGCAGAAATCTGAGGTCAAAATTATATACTGAGGAAGAACAAAGTAGGTAGGATCTAAGACCTCTCCTGCCAATAGTGACAGAGGAAGGTAGTAAAGGAATAAGGCAGATTTTGAAACCTCAGAGAAGAATCAATAGAAACCTGGGGAATTTCTAAAGTGGGCATGGATGCAGGTTTGACTTCAGATGTACAGTAAATTGTTTTCACCCTTTTAGCTTTGTAGAGAATTATAAGGCAATTTTTATTTTTCTATTTTATTCTGAGTTTGTAATTATTTACAGTATTTGAGAGCAGTAGAATTATTAAAACATCTCAATCCTCAAAATCATTTGAGTTGTATATATTATTATAAACATGTATAGCATTTTACACATCAAATGTACCTCAAAGTGGTTTAAAAAAAAATTTCCAAATTTATATTTCTTGTTACTAGAACTAGCCTTTCTTTACCCATTATTTTAGTTTGAGATCCCACTGTATTTGTATATCTTCAAGAATTATTATGGCATACAATTCATTATACATTAGATTAATAAATTGTTAGGGTTCTAAGCAAATAGTCTGCAAAACTAGTGACAGATCAGGAAGCAAATATTTGAAAAAATGTGATTTGTCTGTTATGATACAGATGTCCTCTTGGAATAGATATATCTAAGGAAGTTGGAGAGGCTGCCATAAAATTACCACAATTAAAAGTGAAGATTTGATTTTTGTGTTCCAGAAAATCGCTAAAGGTAGTATTTCAATACGCAGTTTTGATTTTTTGTGTGTGTGTATATCAAATTGTAGGAGATATACAATATTAATTGTTGACCAAGATTTTCTTTTGTTATTCCTTTTCTTATGTTTGATGTTTAACCTGCTCTTCTGAAAGACTGTAATAATATGTTATAGTCTTGTAAGGGAATATAAATTTTTTTTATCAAAAACCAAAGTAAAACATAGGGCAATGAAATGTGTTGATATTTGCAGGTAGAAAAACAAACTTGATGGAAGAAATATAGTGGTTCTGCTAAACCCTGGCCCCCTGTGATATAGGCCTTGATGTTTCTCAGATCTTTCAGATCTTTCTCAGGTCAGGATAGTAGAAGCTTTTTTTTGTTTGTTTTGTTTTTGCTTCAATTTTAGAAAGTGAGCCAGTTCAAAGCCATGTCAAATCATAGAATTCTAAATCAAGACAAAAGGTGACTTTTTCTAACAGAATCTACATTATTAATTATAAAAATACATAGGTATCTTCTCTGGAACAAATGGAATGTCTATTTATTTCTTAAAACCCATCTGAGATTTTAAGAAATATGACATGCAAGCACTCCCTTATTGTGTATTGTACTTTTTAGTTGACCACATA
>PVJL010002096.1:64200-216814 GCA_004026885.1 Lyroderma lyra
TTTTTTTTTTTTTTTTTTTTTTTTTTTTTTTTTTTTTTTTTTTTTTTTTTTTTTTTTTTTTTTTTTTTTTTTTTTTTTTTTTTTTTGCCTAGATTCAACTTTGACTATAAGGACAGTGTTACTGACTGTTTAATGTCCTTTGAGAGATTTAACCAGTAGAGATTTATATTATCCATACAGGAATAAGTTGTTAACTTTTTAGTCAGTGACTTGCTTTATTGAGAACCTAGGAGGTAAGGATAAAATTTTAGAATGAAAATATTTCTTATTTTAATCCTGCCTTAAGGTGGCTTCCCTTTTGGGAAATTCCATAAGTAATTATTTTCTTTAGAATTATGGTCATACAACAGTGCTTTATGATCATCCATTTTATCTTGGAAATAGAAAATATAATTTACATGAAGGAACATGTACAAACAGCCACTATTTATAAAGCTTTGCATTCTTTGATGTCGAGGTATAGGGATGATGGAAGTGGTTTGTAAATATCATTTAAAAGAAACTATTTGTAAATTCACATTTTACATTAGGATTTGTGTTCTGTATTATGTGGATCTGAATTCGAAGAGAAGAATTATTTCCTGTGGCTATAACAATGAGTGCCTATATATAAACTATGGAAAAAAATTGACCAAAATTTCTTTCCACTATTACAAACATTATAAAATAGGGGTATCTATAATTGAGTTCTTAAAATTTCGAAGTATTGAAATTATTCCAAGTGCTACAAGCACACATGTCAAAATTGGGTTTATGATATAAATAAGGGAAACTACAGATAAAGAAAATGAGCAAATTCTGAAATCATCGCATATCTTTAGGCCTTTTAGTACATAGCTATAAGAAAGAGAGGAAGGGAAAGAAGAAAGAGAAAGATGAAAAGGAAAAGGAGAAATAACTGAATTGTACTGGGGGTGCCAAAAACATATTTTAAGAGATGTTACTTATATATTACTTTTTTAAGTTGAATTGAATTATAGTAGCAATGTGTAGTATAACATTTGCTCAAAAGATGGTATTAATCAAATGAATGCTAGTGTCACCATGCGACAGGCGGGAGAGTGAAAGAGAATGGCAGAAACATGGTTGTCGTTTGAGGATCTAAAGACCATTTTGAAGTGGTATTTGAAATTTGAGAATGTTGTTTGAGTTTCCCCCATGTTCTCCTGACCTAACACCCCTTGGCTTCTACCTATGGATGACCTTAAAGAACATGGTGTGTCATAGAAAACTGGCTACACTGGCGGTACTTGGAGAAGAAATTGAAATGGCATGAGTAGCAAATACAAGTAGACACTTTGGTCAAAGTTGCTCAAGCAGAAGCTTGCCATAATCAGAAGTGTCTGGTTACTGATGGTAACCACTTTAAGAACCTCTTGTAATTGCAGAAGTCAGACGTGACTTGTATTCATCTTTTGTTATCGCTATATATTGAGTATTACAATTTAATACATTTTTTCCTTTCTTAAAATGTGTATACATTTTTTGGCACCCTCTGTACGTTTGTGCCAAAGTTAGCTTATAGTACAGGTAAGAGGCGAGCAATTTGCTGAAACCCTCTATATCTTAAGGCCTTTCTCATTTTATATATAATTTTTTTAAAAATGCAGGGTAATAAAAATAATCTTTATGGGGGTGGCTGTATTTTAGGAGAAATACTGTTAAGTATTAGAAGTATAGTAGGATGGTATGGCTAGGCCAAGATACTCAGAAAATGTCTACATGTATGTTCTTGAAAGTAAGAAACCCTGTATCTCAACCCTGAAAATACTCTTAAAATATAGTCTTTAGCCCACCTGAAGCTAGTTGCTAAGCTCAAAGTTTGCTGTCTAAAGGCTTTATTTTTTAAGTCTATAGAGGTTTAACATTTCCATTGATAGGAATTCTTATCTTTAATGGTACTGAATAAATGATACAGTTTCCTATTATTTGAATTATTTATCCCTTTCTAGTATAAAATATGCCATTTCTCCCCCACAATTCCTATATTTAGTCCATCTACCAGAAAGTTGTGACTCAGAGCAATTAAGATAATTTAGAATTGAATTTGAAGATTAAAGAATGTTCTTATTGTATAGCAATTAAGATCATAGGCTTTGGATTCTGGTGCACATAAAGTCCTAAGTACCTTAAGCTACCATCATCCCTGTCATTATTATTGTGTTAAGGCATGTTGTGGAAAGTAACTGCTAATTAATATATGCACATATGTTCAGTGCAGCCCAGGTAGACTGTATGAAGACACTGAGCAAAATAGAGAGAGAAAAAGAGGGGCTTTCATTGATACAATGAAGCCCCAATTGCTTTTGTATCAAATCTATCTGCCGCTATAAAGTAGGAAAAGCAAACATACATCAAAACTATCATCTACTGGAAACAGTACTCTTTGGGCAAAGACATCATGTGATTCTAAGTCACAAAGAATATCACCCTTTCCAGCTGCAAACCAGAGGTACTCAGTAAGTATGGAGAATGGTCCACACTGGTTGCCACACTTTTTAGCCATACTTTTGCACTTGGTGAGCAATGAGTTCAGATTTTTAAAAAATATATGTTTTAAAAGTACACATTTCAGGTTTTGGAACCCTCATGCATTCTGTCGTATTTATCATCAAATATCTGAAGGTATTACAGAGTATTAACATGTGGGCTACTTTGAATCAAGCCTTTAAAGCCCAGCATACCAATTAAAAAATATTTCTAACACTTGATATACATACTAATTATGCCGCTCATGTCAGTTGCTATATTTTAATAGTTTCAAGTACAGGTATTCTATTTCAGAAAATGTAACTTATTTTTTGGAACTATAACTCTGACTTGAATTTCAGTAGACATGCTAAGGGAAATATGTTAAGTATCAATATCAAGAACTTCCATTGAAAAAGATTACTCAGTTATATTATGTATATTTTACCAAAATTAAAAACAAAAGTTTAAAAAGATTATTCAGGAATCCTTTTATACTAAAATGCTTTTATTAGCCTTCTGCAGGCTCCAAATTAGCTTTCTGTACGTGTTTCCCAAGTTTGTTCAAAAACACTATTCTTGGTCTTGATACTTTTATGATATCTGATGAAATTGCTGATGAAAAAGAAAAAATATTTTGAGAACCAGTCGTCTTTTTGGTTGTTTTGAAGAGTCCCTTGAAGTTAGTTGCAGGAGCCATTAAAGTCAAAGAATCTCTTGGTTGAATTTTAGGTTTTAATTTTTTTCGGTGCTCTTTCCCTAAAAATTAGAGAATCACAATTAAATGTCTCTTTCTTAAGCCTAAGAACCCTAAGTATAGTCTCAGTGCCTTCAGTTCTATAGAGTTCTATTTACTTTGCATCACTAAAACTTACTAAGAGAACAGACCAGTAGCTTCCAGATGTTTAGATGTCAGAGTATAGAATTCTTTGGGGAATCAATACATGATTGCAATTTTTTATTATGCCACATTGTCACCAATAAAAGAACAAATGCCAACTATTTTAAGTATCATTTTGTAAAAATAAAAATAAAGTGGGGGTATTTTAACACTAAAAGGAAGTGTAAAATGCATTATCTCAAAATGATGGACTTTCCATTGAATGAAATTAACTTTACCAGATGTTTGCTACATTGTCCTCATTTTTCTTTTTTTTATGTTACCACAAACCTGTGAAAATTTCATAGACCATTCCTGGTACACAGACTGTTATTTAGAAAGCAATATTAAAGCGAAGAAAGAATGAGACTGACTTAATTCTTGTGTGTAAATTAGTGTTAATTAAAGGAGCTATACAAAAACCCAGACATTCTTCTACCCATGATATTCAGAAATACAGCCTCCCATACATACCTAGTATCCCTCAAATAAATTGTTTCCTTTCCTTTGGTTCTCTCTCCCTATTCTCTCCCTTTCCATTTTTGACTGCAGCAAACTTATTTTGAATTCTGAATGGTGTTATCCTTGGCTTTTGACTATAGGACAATATTCCAAGGAAGACTGATTTTGGTTTTATACTAAACAAATATGAGTAAGCACTAAGCATACAAGTATATGTGAAATCAATAGGTAATTTGTTTTTCCTATCACATGCCTAATAGAATTGATGTATAACATTATAAGATCTGGACTCTGATCTTGCAGGCTTAGATCATTCAACCATCATCTACCAACTATATGTAAAGGTGTACAGAGTATCAGTGGAAAAAATGTGGTGTCTGCCTAAGAATTTATTAAGACAGTTGTACATGGAACAGAACAATGGTGTGGTCATAATTTAAGTCATACTTACATGTTGTTTCAGTAATGACATTTCTGTGCATGGCTTGTGAGAAAAAGCAAAAAGTAAGAGAGAAATTTCTGTCAAGTGATGTTAGTAGGGAAAACCTTAAAAGAAATTATTAACATTGGCCTGTAAATGGGAAGGTATTTTAGGTATACAGAATCACAAAGCAAAAGTTTTTTTGATACCCTCTGCATTTTGAATTTTTACAAATGGAACAAGAATGATAAAATGTCAAGGCTAGAAGTTACCTTAGAGAAAAAAGAAAAGTCAGTTACCTTTTTTAAAGACAGGAATTATAGATGGTCCTCCATTTTTCTCCAGACTAAAAGGAAAACATTAAAAAAAAAAAAAAAAGAAAAAGAAATATATAAAGACTTAGTACATCCAGATACCATGTTCAATGCCTACTGGTCTAATTTATACATGTTACCATACTAACTATATGTGTTATATGTAGGTATTTTGTATTTAGTCATTCATTAGTCATTTATCACTCAAAACACTTTGAACATCAAATCTGCTTGAAGTGATCAGGGAAAGCTTTCTGGAAGAACAACCCTTCATCTGGGTTTTGAAGAAAATAGGTCTTCAAATGAATGAGGTGGGGGAGGGTATTCTAGACAGGGACCAGGGTCTGAAAGATTACAGTGCTAAAAACAGTATGGCTTGTTCAGAGGGCACTGAGTAGTCCGGTGTGGTTAGAATTAAAGTATCTGGAGACGAGATAGAAGATAAGGTGGAGAATAAAGATGAGGTCATTTTACGTATTTTAAGAATATGAGAAAATTTGAACTTTATTTTCGAAGTAATAGGGTACCAATGAAGTGTTTCAAGGCAAAGAATAACAAGGTGTACCTAAGTTAATGTGTGTGCATGTATATGTGGCTTTTTAAAAGAGTATTTTCATCATCTGTACATATAACATATAAATACAGTATTGCAAAAATCCCCTGGCAATAAAATGTAAGTCATAATTAAAGTTAATATTTTAAAGGTAGTTATCATAAATGTATTCCTGGTTAATTTGATGACGGGCATTTGCTGTTGTGAACTTTAATGAGGCACAGGCCTTAATGTGTTCATGTGCCAACTACAGGGTGAAATGGCTATAGGGTAACGTGGAACTAGGTAGCGTTAGTCTTAGATTGTTCCACACAGGGTCAGTTAAAACTAGTAAAGTATGTCTGTCTATATACTTAAAATTTGTACTCCAGTTTTTCTAATCTCCCATTCTTGTTGCTGGATAGTGGGTACAGGAATAAAGAGGTGATATATACTCTCCCCCCCGCCCCCCAAAAATGCTGTTAAGATTCCAACCACAATCAATCTACTTTCTGTTTCCAGTAGTGGTGTGAAGGAATATTTTGTTGAAGGATATGTTTATCCATCCCAAATGTTCTAAACTTGTTTTAGTAATCTTCTAATGTACTTCCCCATGGTTTTATTTAAACCTAACTCCTTTCACAGGATTGTTGTGAATATTAAAGGGAATCGTTCATATAAAATGCTCTAAGGAGAGTGCACAACACTATTACTTGTGGGAGTAATTATTTGCTTACCAGTTTCACCTCACTTGTTAACATTTTTATAAGTTTACTGACCATTGGTCACTGCTTATTTATAATCCTGGAAGTTGAATGTCCACAACTCTAAGGGGTGCTGTGCATATCACAGTCAAATAGTTATTCCAATCACTGTCCCGCAGAGGGCAGTAAAGTGTTTGAGGAAGGGACACCTTTTTCTAATTTTCAAAACGTTGCTATAGGGGCTAGTGTGGAAGTGACTAAAATACTTCCATTACTTATCATTAATTAAATTTTTTTAAAGAGTAAATTTTTTTAACATTGTCAGTTATAGCAATTACAATTTACATTTCCATGACTTTTTATATAAAATTGGGTAATAAGTTTTAGGTTTTTAGTTTTTCAAAGAATTCAAATTAAAGTGACTCTGAAGATGTATTTATTGTTCTCTATACTTAAAATTTATTTTTAGAACCATGATACACTATTGTATCCTATTCTCTTCTACTGTTGTAAAGTTAATGTAGCTTAAATAGTTCTGTTTCCCTTATATAGTGCTAGTTACAGAGAAGACTTATAATTCAGTTGCATTTATGGAAAGAAATATGCCCATTGCAAGGAGATTCTCTTCTTTTTTTTTCAGAAACTTAAGTTTATGATTAAACTACAACACTGATGCAAAATTCTCTGAAAAATAAAAACCTCTGGCATAACTCCAGCCCCTGGGTCTGATTTAGCCCTGTTTCCACCCTGGGAGTTTGACCTAGCTTTGGATCAAGTCCAAAACTCCCATTTGATGTGGTAGTGTACCTGTTTGGCTCAGAACTCTCAAACGTATCCCAGTCTACCCCAAAATGGCTTCCTGGGTCAGATGTGGAGGCAACCCGCCTCCCAAAACCTTTTCTGAAATGTGAATAATTCTAGCCAGACAGGATCCCCAAGATCTTGTATTCTTATCTGCACTCACAATTTTGTTACTAAGTTGGGATTAAAATGGGCCTTGGCAATGCACATTTAAAATGAAGTTTATCCTTCGGTATAGAAGGCATATATTCATATCAAGGGTAGTTCCCTTTGTTTGATCTTCCTTAAACTTCCTTAAAATTTCCTCTATCAATAATTTCACTATTGCAACTTTAGCTATAGGCACGATACCTTAAGGAAGGAAGTCCCACTTTTTGTTGTATTTGAAATTCCTTTAAAAATGCTGGGTTAACACTTGCATCTCTGCTGATATTATTTGTTATACGAAGGAACTGATTAGGCTTATTCCTGCATTCCTTTAATAGGATTCGGAAAGCATTTGCATTGTAAGTTAAGTAGCCAAGAGCACAGGAGCTCGCAGACCGAACCTAAATGAAGAAGAAACAATTTCTCCTTAACCACTGAGCTTTGTTCTTAGAATATCTAACCCAGTACTCTCATTAGATATTTCATAGGAAAGTCCCTGTAGCTATGTACAGCAAATATGTATGTCAGCCAATGGCAATTACAGCCATATTTTAGGAGTGTCAACTGCCATTGATTTCTAATAGTTCTCAGTCCTGACTGCATTTTAGAAGGACCAGCAGGTTTTGTTTTTGTTTTATTTTCAAGCCCATTGACTGTATCAGACTCTTGGAGTAGAATCTGGGCATTTATTTATATGTGATAAACAATATAAATGCCCAGATGACTATGAAATTTACTCATGCCTGGGTTCTGCTCCCTCCCCCTTCTCCAAAATTCTGATTTAATTTTTTTGGGTACAGCTTGTACATCACAGTATTTCACAACTGCTCAGGTAATAGGAAACCAGGCAAGAGCTTATAGGAGAAAAGTAAGCTTAAAAAAGGAACTCAGAAAAGCAACTTAAATTTTTGACTGGCAAAAACAAAGAAATAAGAACAAGTATTAGGCCCCAGGACTCCAGAAAATGTTCTTCTTTGAAGGAAATACCCTAGGTCTGTGACTCTGAACTAATTAGGTTGTTTATATGATTAATTAAGTGTACTCCTGGGCAGTTCTTAGGAAAATCTGTTTGTGGTGGCATAAGAAATGCCATAGAATGAACATGAACCAGGCCCATGCAGGGTCCCAGGGGGTTAATGTATCGCTTCACAGTGGCATATGACTGCTGTATATGCCCATATATTTCCCACAGCTTCTGGGAACTTGTTAGAAATGCACATTCTAGGGCCTACGCTAGATGTATTAGATCAGAAACTCTGGGAATGGAGCTCAGGATACTTCAGGTGATGACGGTGTACCCTAAAATTGAAGAAGCCCTGCCTTAGACCTAGGGGAAACGAGTAGGGGGACACGTAGAGGCAAACCGCCTCTATGGCCAGCCGGGCATTCTTCACATACCATCTCTAACCCAGCTTGGCAGGTATGGACAGTCATCCAATGGATTCCACTTTCATTCATTCATTCCAAATAATCATAGAAATGACTTGGAGATATTTTATAAATATTTTAATTGTAATTTTCTGTATCAGTATACTTATTTATAGATTGAATCTTCAATATCAAAGTTAAAACGAATGTGCACATTTTGAGGGAACCACAGTTGTGAATGGCAGGTGTAGTACTAGAAATCTCATCACATTTTAAGTTAGTAACATGAACTATTATATGACACAGTCGACCTGTGGAGAAATCAGCCCACAAACATGAGAGAGAGGCAAATTATGTTTTTACAATGTTCAATTTTAGAATTGCTTTTGTTTTTACCTCTTCTTTTTCAGAGTACAAATGATAGCAGAGCCGTTGTATTGTCCCTAATGTGGTAAATGCTTCTGGAATACCAGCTCTAGAGTGAGCGAGGCTAGCTATTAAATTCCCTAGAAATTAAACAAGAAAAAATGCTTGTGTTATTTTATATAAACTGATATACTGTGCTTTTGTTTATTTGCAGATAACATTAAAAAGGTGTTTCACAGGACATCTGTTACTGAAGAAGTGATGAGAAAAAGCATATGTATGTTAAATGCAGAATAAATTTTCCCCAAAATTATGGTTTAGTTTTCTGTCACAAATAGTAAAAGTTAAATAGGTTTATTCAAGAGAGGGGAATTTTGAAAAATAAAGCTTTTCTTCCCCGTGGCTTCAGAATATGTTTTGTTTAGAGGTTTCAGGTTTTTGGTTTTTTTAAATAACTATGAACATAATCATTGAACTACCTTAAGACAACTTGGAAGTATGTCCTTTTTGCAGTTCAAATAGCTGTGAATTAAGAAGAGCTTAATGGTTTTTTAAAATTAAGCACTGTGTTGTTTTTTGAAGTTTAAACTCATTGACGTTCTTGGCATGAAAAGAAATGTTTTGGGATTGAAAATAAGTGACCTAGTAACTAATTAATGTGCAACTACCAATTTAAAACAATTTCATTCAAATTGTTTTATTTTTAGAGCTTTCATGGGGTATTCTTTTACAGTATCATTGTTGTGTTGGAATAAGTATAACACATATTTTAAGGAATAAAGAAATGTATTTTTACATTTGTGGGTAGGTACTTTATTGAGGTATTAACTGTTTTTTTGTTTTTTTTATTCCTGCCCCTCCATTATACATCAAGAAGACCTTTGTAGTATTTATTGCCTCAGGATGGGGAGAGCGCGCTGGGTCCTATGGCTGAGAGCAAAAACTGTCTAAAGATAAGGTTTCTTTCAGTCTAATAAACAGTCTTAATGGCTTTATAGAAGGCATTATGCTAGAGGGAAGGGAGAGAGGTGTCTATTCCACATGTGGAGTAATGAATGGGGGACAATGGAGAAGGGCGGAGTCTAAGGTCAAGGCCACACAGTAGGAACAGGAGGTGTGAGTGGGAAATGACTAGAAAGTCCATGTAGGAAAACTGGACACGTGGCAACAGAAATTCCAGTCTGCTAAACCTCTGTGCCTTTGGAACCTCTTCTGGGAAGCATGTCACCTTGGACATTGAGGATGTCATTTATGTTACATTAAACCTGAGGCCTGAATAGCCTGCTTTGCTTGAGATACACCAGACATGCATATGACTCGGAGATGCATATGAGTCAATTGCAGAGTGCAGAGAAAGCCAGTAATTTTTGAGATTTAATTCTTACTAGCCTAGTATAATATAACATTTCCTGCATACAAGAGTTAATTAAACCTACTACAATTGTTTTTCAGAGTTACAGAGTTATTATGACAATTAAGAATGTTATTGAGAGAAAAATATTTTAATAACTTATTTTTTACATTTTTCTAGCTAGTTTCCATTTGCTTGAATTTTCCTCTGATTTCAAGTAAATATACCACATAAAAATGTAATTCTATGGCAGCAAGCGGAGTTTTCTTTGCTGCTGTCAGTGATCTATTTCAGTTAAAAAGCAAATACCTTATTTATTAATTTTTGGTGGTAGTTGCTCCATATAGCTGTTATTCTGATAGTTTGTTATGTTGAGAGTGATATAGCAAGTCAATTAACTTATTGATCATCTGGGGAGTTAAGTCTGAAGTGGCTATAGTTACACAATTAGTATTAAGTGTGTCAGGAACTCTGCTGGGCCATTTTGCCCTGCTATGTTGCATATTAACGTAGAGAATTCTTAAATGTGAGCAAAACTTGCACAATTGGTCAAAAGGAAACCAGACAGAGGTATATCAGTAAAATCTGCCACTATTATAAATCAATGTATACATTTTGTTGGTAGCTCATAGTTGAATTCTCATTTTATATTCTGGAAAAATAATTAGGGGTTTAAAAAAGTAATTAGGAAATCAAAAAAGCAGAGTTACTCTGCTCCTATTTGGGGTGCAGAGTAGACTTAACATCATTTCATGTAGATTCAGTCTTAAAACCATGTGAGAGAGTATCAGGCTTATTTTATTATTGCTCAGATTACAAAAAGTTTTTTTTTTAAAATAGCCTTATGTAGATACAATTAGCTTTCAGTTATTTCTTACCTGTCAAGACAATAGTAGTGGACTGAACTGAATACAGACTGTCAACTAAAATAGTAACGCCTCTTGCAGACAAAGCAATATGGTCCACATCTATAATGACTTTAGCTAATACAATAATCTAAAAACAAAAAAGAAGCATAGAGTCATTGAATATTTTCTCCTCAGCTTCTCTAATTAAGCTTTTATTTTATTTTTTTTTTATGATGTGGTACTTCTCGGGAAAGTAAGGGTAGTTTTAGTATGATTCGATAGAAGAGAAGGGGTAGGAGTTAGCATAGTTGTCCCTATCTGATCATTTTAGTGACCATCGTAGGCCATATTATTCTGTCTACAAAGTTAGTAACTTTTGTATCCTTGAAGTATGGGTTCATAGAAAATGTTTCTAAAGGTCATAGGATAGAAAAAGAAGAGAGAGAATAAGACTAAGAACCCAGATACATATAGTTGTCACAGGCTGAAGAATCAGTGTGATCAGCTAAAAATTTGCAGTTAGACAACTTCTGTTGGACGCCTACCATGTGTCTCTACCTATTTCCTTATACTATGAAAATGATGAAACTACTACTACCTGTCTATCAACCAGACAGGTTGTTAAAAGCATCGGATGGTGTATAAAAGCACAAATTCCATTTTGACTTGAAAAAGTCTATATAAATGAGGAAATCCTCATAGGTGGAGTTTTTATGATGTGGAAGGGGCTGGTTTGAAAAATACTGTGAATTTTACAAATCAGTAAACATTTTTCCAGATCTAAATTATCTTTCTAATTTTTAAGTTCTCATTAAAGAGTCATATTTATTGAAATTTTAAGCTCCAGTTTATACCTGAAATGCTGCCATTGCCTTTTCAGTTTCAATTGTTGATTCAAGAAAAGGTTCAAAAATTGATATGGTCATTATTCCACTTTCCAATATTAAGTATTGTTGATAGAGATCATTGAAGGCAAAAAGGGTTAATGCATAGCCTGCTCTTAAACAGATATCCTAGAAATAGGAGAAACATACATTATCTTTAACTTACATCATTTACCATGTTATCAAGGTAGTAAGTTTTGAGTTCTTGCCCATTAAAATACATTGTATTATCTCTGGGAGTAAAATAGGACATTACTATATTGGGGAAAACAGATAATAGAGTTACCCCAGAATGTTACTGAACAGATAAAATAGAGAATTAGGTTGTAGTATCAGGGAAAAGAAAAGAGGGAAGAAAAGAGAATTTTAATTTTTAAAAGGAATGTTAGATTACTGATTATGCAAATGAACACCTAAATGGTAACAGAAAACTCCATAATCCCATTAGCCCTCAACGTTTTTGTTTCAACATATTTTTATTTTCATTTTAACCTTTCAGAATAGAGCTGATAAATCAAAACTTCTTTGTATTGTACAACAGGCTATATATTGCATTTTATACATTATGGGATGATTATCATCTCTAAAATAAGTTCATTTGTAAAATTCTATTGTGCTGTATTCTTAGGGGGAATAAAAGAAAAGTGACTTACTTTTAAAAATCACATTTTAACATTCTGGGCAAACAGAAAAAAAGTCTTTAGAGTCAGTCTGCCTTCCCAAAGATGAGTAACTATGGTACATCTTCCAGAAGAACCCAAATGATAGAATCTTATTGCTACATCTTATATTTAATATTTGAACAGCATAGTACAGAGAGAGCAAGAAACTTTAATCAGTTTTCTTCTGCCACTATGAATCATTATATAAGAATGCTACATGTACATATTGAAATATTTTAAGATAAAATTATATGATGCCTGACAAATCTTTGACAGAGGAGCCAAAAACATCCAATGGAGAAAGAAAGCCTCCTCAATAAATGGTGCTGGGAAAATTGGAAAGCTGCCTGCAAAAGAATGAGTAATTACCTTATCTTTTGAGTGAAGAAGAGAAAGGATGTCAGCATACTTAAATCCTTCATTTTCTTGTAATTCTTTCTGTAACAGCTTATTCCTTAGGACAATGCATGCCAAGGAAAATGCCACTTCAACCTAAATATGTGGTTTTCAGAAATTTATTTTTCACTCATCGTTTACCAAATGAGTTTTCATTATACAAACATTTATGTGGGGTATACTAATGAAAAGATATCATAAAATCCATTCATTCCAATTCTCTCACTAGTGTTTAGAGAGTGGCATTGACAACTTCTGGAAGAATGTCCCTTATAAATTGAACAGCTGGGAAAATACTCTTTGTGTGCTGGCAAAAACCACAAAACTCCATTTGAAGGCATAGTTGTAACCCTTCCATATCTAAAAAAATTTTTTTATTTCCTGTCCTGGGATATGAAGCTGTTTTGAACTGCTTGTTAGCTACTGACTCTTAGTTGTATGCTTTAATGGAATGTCTATCAATTTAAGCAAAGCACTGGGGAATAGTACTGAGATACAGTTCTCTAGTTCTAGAGCATTTATTGTATATTTGAAGCCCTTTAGGAGGATGTAAATGAACCTTGTTTATTATTAGGATTCAATAAGCAAGTTTTAAAAAGTACACTATACATTTCTATTAAAAATCTTAGGAAATTGAAAAGCATGAATATTACTGTAAAAATAATTTTGTTTACCATAGAATCTTATTTGAGGAAAAGTATTAAAATGTGTTTATATTCTGTTTTAACAAGTTTTAAGAACCCATTGAAAATACATACTGAAATATAGATAGATGCAATCGAAGTAAACTTTTGCCATGACAGTGCATGTTTTAAAACAAAAATGTATTTTTATGTGGCATTTTCCATAATCTTATTTATAGTAGAGACTCTGTTAACCAGAACTCAGGCAACCAACAACTGGCAAAAAAAAAAAAAAAAAAAAAAAAAATTGAAGAAATAATACTACATTTGTCTGGCATGGGTCCCAGTTAAATGAGAGTCTACTTTATTTGTACTTTGAAAGTCAGTATAGTTTTTAGTATAATTCAAGCCAAAAAATTGCTAGCATATGCTTCTTCCTTTTGTTTCCCTAATCAATTTCTGTAATAAAGTAATATTTTTCATAGCCAGAAAAGTTGCATAACTTATAACATCTTTTCTGAAAACAAACACATGCTTTAAAAAGATAATACTAGCTTTACTTACATATTTTTCTTCCACATTGTATCCACTTTCTCATTTCCAAAAGAGCCCTTACCAAACTTTGAAGAGGGAATGTATTTTTTCTTACCATGTCTTACCTCGCCAAATATATGAGTAGATGTCCTGAATTACCAAAGCCTTAATAAAGTGATTTGAGTGTCGTTTGATTAAAGGCATTTTACTAGAAATCAATGGAAGAGTGAATGACTCTTCAGCAACTCATAGTAATTCTTTAAAATGTCCACTCGAGTAAATTAGCTGACCCCCAAAACTGGCTGCTTGGTAGAAGGTGGCACACTGACAGGATTCACATATATTTGAGACAATTTGCTACAGAAATCATACATCCTCATTATGCTCATCCAGTTTTAGCAACTTAGGAAGTAGGAAGAAATTCTGTGAATTAATCCAATATCTGAGGAATAAAACTTCCTTGATAAGCAATGATATAAGACTTTCATATTATATTTGAAGAAATATTTTACATTTGATATTAGCCAAAAGGCCAAGAAGTGAAAAAATACTTTAATAAAATTTACTACTATCTTTGTACTAACGTTTTTGTTTAAAACTTGTAGGATTTTGCTTAAAAGATAAAATATTTTTATTATACTTGTGAACTTCTGTAAAGATACAAATTGTTCTTACAAAGTCATATTTCTGTTAATTTTTACTGTATCAGGAAAAGACCCTTAAAACCTTATAATATATACCTTAATGATAGGAGAAGGATGATTTCTCAGTAGTTGAATAAGTACTGGTAGGGCATTTTCCTCTACAACGAATTGTTGACTAATTGGATTGCTTGTATGGGCAACACCTGTAAGAATACACATCAGTGAGATAATTTTTTTTCCATCTTGAAAACGGTCAAGTCAAACATAGTCTGATATGTTTAGTTGATAAAGTGTCATAGTGTAATATGATCAGTAAATTACATTGACACTAATTTACCTGAATTAAGTTTCTAAAAGGCAAAGTGAATAAACATGGAAACTTTACTGTTAAAAGTATAGTTTTCTAATAGTCACAAACAAAAAATTAGAAATGCTAAAAAAAAAAAATGCTAGACTATCAAGGAATAATAATATAATAGCTATCATTTGTTGAAGAATTATGTGCAAGGTACTTAAACTTATGATGCTTTTGTTTTCCATAATAAGTTTATTTTTATAAAAATGACTAAAGTAAATAATCTGGTTCACATTTCTGGATTCCTGAAATACACACACTAAAAGATAATCTTACTGTCTCTTTAAATAGTAGCCCTAATCTCAATGAAGAAACTTAAGTTATCTCTTTCCAGTGGACATGTTTGAACAATTTTAATTCTGTTCTTTTGCCATCAGTGTCACAACACATCTACAGTGGGTTTATATTTAAATATAAATATAAGATTGGGCCTCTCTGAATAATGAAGAGAAGCCACCTACTTATTGTGATCTGGAGAAGTTTGAAGAAACTGGGGAAAATAGAAGGAGCAAAGAACACTTATTTTCTTGTTCCCTTCTCCCCCACTGGCTACCCAGTGAGGTACACAAACATTAATTACATGAATATTCATTCGCATGTCAAGTATTGAATGCCTAATGCACAAGACACTGAGATAGGAAGTAGGGCTAGTAAGAGGAATTTGAGTATTTGCCCTCAATGAGTTTATATTCTATAGGGAAGCAACTCTTTAAATACATGATTTCAATAATGTGCAGTAAGTGTTTTAATAGAGGTAAAAGTACATTTGAAGCACAGAAGAGGGGTTGCTCACTTCAGAGTAGGTGGGAAAGGGGTCTTAAAAAGGGAGGGGTTTCAAAAGGTGAAGATGCTAGAAGTAGGTCTCAAAAATGAATATTTTTAATGATTATTATAATCATGATAAGAAGAATACCCTCAAATCTTTGACTGATTCTTCACATGGTAATAATGGGATGAAACTCCATTAAGTTGGGGAAAAAACCATTACAAGCAGTAGGCTGAACAATTCTCAGAGCTCACACAGGGCTAGGGGTGGTTTGTGTTCCTACTGGCCAGAGTGTAGATACCTATACAAGGGATGGAGCCCAGAAAAAAAGTGTCACTTTAATAACTATGATTAAGTTAGTTCCAGAGTAAAGCCTGTTCCATACTTGTCCTATCAAAGCCTAAAAGCTAGCTGTGTAAAAGAATCAGACTGATCAATCCCAACTAACATAAATGCATGCCAGAACAGAGCCTAACTCTTTAAAGGAAAACAAGATCCAGCTTCCACCAATTTAACACAATGTCCAGCATTCAGTCAAAATTTATTATGCATGATTTTAAAATATGAAATACCTAAGATAAAATTGATAAAATATATGCAAGAATTGTATGAGAAACTATAAAATATTGCTGAGAAATATTAAAGAAGACCTAAATAAATAATTTACCATGTTTATGAATTAGAAGACTTGGTATTATTGAGATGTCTGTTCTTCCCAAATTTATTATATTTATAGATTACATGTAATTCCGATCAAAATAACAGAAGGTGTTTTTTCAGAAGTTGACAGGTTAATTTTAAAAATTACGTGGAAATACAAAGAACCTGGAATAACCAATACAACTTTGAAAATCTACTTTCAAGATTTACTATAACCTACAGTAATTAAGACAGAAAATATAGCATAAAGATAGACAAATGGATAAATAGAATAGAGTCCAGAAACAGACCCACAAATATCTAGTCAATCGATTTTTGACAAAAGTGCCTAAGTAATTATATGGAGGAAAAGATAATCTTTTTCAATAAATGGTGCTAAATGGGATAGTAAAAAAATGAATCTCAGCCATATGCAAAAATTAACTCAAAGTAGATCATACATCTAAATATACAGGAAAACAAAACCTTTATAATCTTGGGTTTGGCAGAGGTTTCTTAAAGAGGACACAAAACCTAAAAAACTGAAAAAAAATTAAATAAGTGGGCCTTAATCAAAATAAAACATTTTGCTCTTCAAAAGATCCAGGTAGAAATACGAGTCTGTGTGTGTAACCAGTCTAAGTTGTGATTTTTAAAGGGTTTTCTTCTGTAGTTCTACCAGAGAACCCCTGATTTTGCAAATGTGGACAGCTTTGAAATGAACTAATGAGAAGACATTGAATACACACACAGACATATCACACATGTGTAGATATGTTATCATTTACCAGAACTTTAAAAATATAATTTATACCATAGTCTCTGGCAAAAAAGGAACATTTTCTTTTCTGACTGATTGCCTTGCAGCAGTTAATGAATTTCTGCAAAGTAGCTGTTTCAAGCAAGGAGGAAAAAGAAGTGTGGTTTGTTTTTTGTTTTTTTGTTTTTTGTTTTTTGGTTTTTTTTGGAACCAAGTCCTACATTCTTCATCCCCCTAGATTATTTTTTTGAGGAAATACACTGAACTAGAAATAGACAATTTTTTCTCTTGTTTACAAGAAGCAGTCTACAATCAGTCCCATATATATATGAAGGTCATTAAAGAACCCTAATTTCTATCTGTGGTACGTCAATCACTGACAATTTCACAACATTTTCCAGATATTCCAAAATGTTAATTCCTTTACAATGAAAGGAACAACTAGATCTGGTGTTGGTTTTATGAACAAAGCCTCATTAAAGAACAAGACTGAAATGGAAAAATATGCCCCAGCATTAGAAGTTTCTTCTATGTCTTCAAGGAGAGTTCTTGAGATTTGAAAGAAGAAATATTTTCTTAAACTTAGAAGATGAGATTCCTTTAAGTCAAAATAGCCAAGGCTCATTGTCCTCATTTCCCTTTCTAACCAGAGTTAGAGTTAGAATAAAATAAAAATTTTAATTACACCCCTTTTACTCCTTTGAGTCTTGGACATATAAATTATAATCACCTTTTGAGGATTAAATATGGTTGAGGGATCTGACCATGGGGATGGAAAGGAAGAGAAGTATCTTAATGTTTTAAAAATTGAGAATAAAAAAATTTACAAACCAATACAAATAGATCCAACTGCTCTGATGACACTCAGAAGTGTGCCTTCAGCTAGTTTACTAATCCTCAGTAAGCGAACCAATGGCGCAATTCCATTCCCTTCACATATTTGGTTTTGATGCATCCTGCTGTCCTTACTTAGAGCTATGACTGCTTCACCTCCTGGTAAAGAAAGGCAAGAAGCATGTCTGATCTCAGTGTTCCTGTTCAACACTCTGCAGGTTTATATGTAGAAAATAACTTACCAACATACTGCATTTTAGCTGATGGTGACAAAAGCATATTTATTATAAAGCTGTATCCAATCTGTTCTGCCATATACTTTTGTTGTTTCAGTGTCTGTCCTGCCAAGGCCCAAAGTGCTACAGCTCCTTGCTCCTTCACATCTATTTCAAATGCCTGTTTAAACAAATACTTCATTCATTCAATGACCATTTATTTAACACTGTAGGACTAGCTGTCTAACAAAGTGTTTATTTCAGAACTGGTTTTAGTTTTCTTTTCCCTAAATAAATTCAAAATTGAATATTTGGTCTAAGAAAAATGGCAAGTAATCGTAAAATTCCTACCTTGAGGAGTTTTAAAAGGTATTTAGCTAGTGATTCTTCCAGAAATGCCTTCTGCACTGAAGGGTTGTAACTTGCCAGTGATTCCACAGCCATTGCACCTTTCACTTGGACATTAAGATGTTTCCCTTTAAAAAGAGCCACCAGAGGAGGAATGGCTCCTTCAGTAGCCATAGCATTCTGAACATCCCTATTGTCACGTGCAACCTCAGCTATTGTAACAGAAGATACAGCCTTCAACACATCTTCAAATGAATTTAAAAACCAGTTAATTAAATCTTTTAAAAAGAATATAAAAATACAGCATATCATTAATTTCCCATATTATAAAATCAAATTTATACTTTATAGAAAATAAAGAAAAATAGGAAAAATAAAACTTCAGCTTCTTACCACCCAAACACAATCAAACATTTCATTTAATCTCACCCACTATTTTTATGAATATAAATTTAGAGTTATAAACATATTTAATACAGTACTATAAATGCAATGCAATGTTTTGTATTTTAATTTACTAGTATAACATTTTCCTATTTTTTATGAACATCAGATCTTCTAAATATTCCATTAATGGGTGTATCACATTTCCATATATATATATATATGTATATGTATATATACGTATATATATATATATGACTTTCCAACTTTTCACTGTTTTAAACAATGCTTAGGAGAAATGTTGGCACACAAACAGGTATCCTTTCTGTTTGTGTCTTTCCCCTTTAGTACAGAGTTCCAGGAATTACTGGAATAACTTAATACATCTCAGTAAATTCCTTTCACAAATGACAATAGCAACTTACCCTTCCATAATCAGAGTATGAGAGTCTTAATGTTACTATATCTTTTGAAGTATAGATATTATCATTAAGAATACATCCATAAGTAAATTTGGTCAATTTGATATACAAAAATGACATTTTATTTCATGACTTTGGTTACTGGTGAGTCTAAACATTTTCATACACGCTTATTAACCAGATGCATTTATTTTCTTTAAAACTTACAGGAAGTTGCTAGAGTAAGTCAGACAACTCCCCCAAGATTCAACAGCAACTGATGTTTTTGCCCACAGTAATCTTTACTATGATCTTTGGAAATACTAAATTTTCCAAATCTGTAACTCCCTTCACATTTATCAGTTGAGCCATAAAGAAGACCTCTCCCTATTTATTTATTTATGCCCTTGCTTATCTAATAATTATTAAGATGATTTGGTATGGTTTCTATTTTTTTCAATGAGTTATATCCATTAATTTCTTTGTGTTGATACTCAAATTGTCCAATATTTGGCAATTGTCCAAGAATGTTCAACTCGAAGGGCCAGTAGGAGCCCCTTCAAGTTGGCCCCCGTGTCCTTTAGATATACAGTAGACTCTTAGTTAACTGGCACCCATGGAGATTGGTAGATGCCAAGTAAATGTAAGTAGATCCTCTGTTAACAGGAACCCAAGCAGCCAGTACTAGATTTTGCCAGTTGCTTGACAGTACCAATTACTTAAGTTCTGGTTAACAGAGTCTACTGTAACTCCATCATTTTTTTGTAAGCATTTTCTTACTTTCTATCACAACATGATGTTTCAGACTTAACCCATACCTGTTCTGCCCCATCTCTGATATCGACCATTGCTCCAGGAAGCTCTAGATTCTTTAAATGAGCAATGGTATTTAGAAAGCAAGACTTTAGTACTAAGTATGTGCATTGCTCCTGGAGTATCATTGCTTCTAGACCCTTAGCAGACAAGATTACAAAAATATATAGATTTCCAATTTTCCAATTCCAGTCCAAACCCACAGGATTTTTTATTGCCTTTCCACATTCTGTATATATATTTTTCACAATGAGATCCCGATAATACCGAGGCATTTATCCATTAGTTCAATACTACAATACTTGTAACACAGATTCAGGGCTGTTTCAGCCATAGCACCATGAAATACAAACCCACCAAGAAGAATTCAAGATATGTTTACAGTTTTGTTTTTTTTCTGCCCTAGACAGGTTATATAGTAATGTATTCAAGTTACTTGTATTCATTTCTTTTTCTTTTTTAATCTACTTATGTAATACATTTGAAATACAACTGAATTCATTTATTTCTGTTTGTATTCTATTTTAGTTTCCCCTTGTAGATTTAAAGCTTTTTAAAATATGTAAGACATCAATAAGTTTCCAAAAGTTAAAACTGTATAAAAAGCTGTTTTTGGATTCAAGAAGCCAGGCACTTTAAATCTAGCATCTGTTCTTTCTTAGATTATCTATTCAGGCTAATTATCTCTCTCTTAAGGGCTTACTATTCATATTTGCTGTGTGAAAAAAAAAGCAGCAGGCCAAGAATGGAAGCTTGAGAAACTACAACTTTAAGAGCTGGGTGAAAGAAGCCTAATGGTGGAGGTAGTCTTTATCTAAAACTCTTAGGACCAGAATTCCAAAGTTTTCAGATTTTAGGAGGTGATGAGTACATATAAACATATTTCTGCAATGAAAATGTGTAAATGGTCAGTTCTAAGAAGGATGAAGTACTCTTTAAGTTTTGCTCAGATAATTTGTAATTGAAAGCCTTTTGTATGGTTTCTGTTACATATTTGAATTTCCATGATGGTGTCATATAAAACTTTGTTAATAACACAGAGCAGTGCGTGTCATAAGTGCGTGTCATAGAAAATATGAAATCAGAAGCACTGTAGGAATGAAAATGTGTGCATGCACATACACATGTGGAAAAGTATGAAAAAAACAGCTAAAAATAACTGAAGCAAAGACCTAAAACAAACCAAACTCAGCAAAGGCTGAGGAAGCCCTGGAGATGGGGATTAAGACTAACGAGATGTTAATCAAGCCATAATCTCAAGAAACTGCAAGTGAATCTACTTTGGGGCCACTTTACCCTAATGAATGACATTTTAGAGTGGTTTTGAACAGTTAAGAAGATATTGGAATTAATAAAATTCCTTTGTGATCCACTACAACTTAACAACACATCTAACATCCTAGACAATTATTTGATAAAACACTAAAATTATAAATGTAGAATTTATAAATTAAAACTGGAGGGAATAATTAAATTTTTTTCAAAATTATCTTCTTTGGTGTGAGGAGATAATATACCAATGTGCTAAAAAAATGTATACACATTTTAAGAGATGTTGTCTATGATTATTTTTTGAAGTTGAATTATGGTAGCAATGTGCAGTATGCCGTTTGCTTAAAAGATGGCATTAATCAAATGAATTCTAGCATCACCATGTGACAGGCAGGATAGTCAAAGAGAATGGTGGAAGCATAGTTGTCTTCAAGGAGCACAAGACCATTTTGAAGTGGTATTTGAAATTCAAGAATGTTTTTTGAGTTTCCCCACATTGTCTTGACTTAATACCCCTTGACTTCTACCTATGTGGGACCTTAAAGGATATGGTGTCCTGTAGAAAACCAGCTACACTGGCGGTACTTCGGGAAGAAATGAAAACGGCATTTGCAGTGATACAAGTGGACACTTTGGTCAACGTTGCTCAAGCTATAGTTTGCCATAATCAGAAGTGTCTGGACACTGATACTAATAACCATTTTGAGCACCTCTTGTAATTGCAGAAGTCACACGTGACTTGTATTCATCTTTTGTTTTTGGTAAATATTGAGTATTACAATTTTTCTTTTATTGGGGTGACATCTGTTAGCAAGGATTACATAGGCCTCAGGCATATAATTCTACAGTGCATTGTCAACTTGATATATAATCAGTTCACCACCTAATGTGACTTCTCTTTCCATCACCGAGTATTACAATTTTTAATATGGATTTTTTCCTTTTTTAAAAAGTGCATACTTTATTTTGGCATCTCTGTAGATTATGGTACTGGATAAATCACTTTTATTTAGTTTTCAGATAAGGCAAGGGTACCCAAAAGAAATGATTCCAATATTTTATTTCTATAGCTTATTTTTCATGAATTCATTTATTTATTCAAAATGTCTCTACAATTTGTGCTTTGTTCAAGCATTTGAGGTTGGGAGGATGAAAAAGAATAGGGAAAACCTAGCCCCTGTCTTTAAATTTTAACGAGATTAAACACAAATAATAAAATAAAGAACAATTATAAACAAGTAAAAATTGTATGGTTAAAATATATACAAAAGCTGGCTCTCTCTATTGCTGTTCTTAAATGATGAAGAGCATAGTTAACAGCACAGATGACTTTAGGAATTTGTAATGAAGGGAAAGGACTTTCAAATGATTCCATTACGTGATAGAAGTTCTTAGAACCTGATAATTGCTTACATTTGAAGTTCTAAAGTAAAAGGCAGCCTTTGCAGTAACCCTATTATCCATTACCTTGTCTTACATTATTCTGTATTCATTCCTAGAGAACTAGAACAGCAAGATGATAAACTGAATAGAAAAAAAAAAAAGACAAACTTTCTTATTTTTTATTGCCTGAGATTTGAGGATCATGCTGTTATGTGTATGCTCACTAAAATGAGATAATTCCTGTAGAACCTGAGAGACTATCTGCAGTGACCACAGAAGCTTCCTCCTAGGTTCTGATGTTCCTGGTACAGATATGTGCTTCAAGGTCTGATAATTAGCCTAATGACTGGATGACCTTGAATTTGAATATCGAATATTGAACAGCAAAGCTGAAGACTTGTAACTTGACAAATAACTTCCAATGATCAAAATGTGTGTTACTCAAGAAAGCATCTACTTGAGTCCCTGGGCCTATTAACTGCATATTTTCATTATTCATGCAGATATTTACACTTAGAAAAATGTCTAACTGAAAATTTTTTTACAATTATGGCTTTAAGAGTCAAATCCTATTATAAATCTAGCAGTTTAAATTTAAGTGTTCCAGGTATTTGGGTTGGAGTACATTGTCTAGATTCATTCTAAGATAAATATTGGACATCTATTCACATAGGTCATTTCCAAACCTTTGTTTGCTTCACTTAATATATCTGGCCACTTTAAAATAATACCTAAATAGAGGCTCACCTGAATCAGAACTCAGAAATGTGATAAGGTATTGGATACCTTTATGATCTCTCACCGCTCTTTGATTACTCTCATTTCCCATACATAATACCCGTATACAGTGCATTACATTTACTAGCACATTTTCTATGTCTACCTTTAAGAGATTTATCAGAGATGGGATGCCATCCTAAAAATAAACAACAAAAAAATAATTACAGTTCGATTTATTTGTGATGTATGCGATTTTTATTTAGAAAGTCTACAATTTTGCTGTAAGTATTTGCTTATCTAAGAGGGAACAACTGCCCATAACAAATGTGTCTATTGATATGGTACATTAAGTGACAGTTGATACTACTTTGAAAATACTGTATACTTCAATAAGATGCTTTCTAGATTCTATGAAAGGTAGTTACTATCAGTCAAAATGATGTTCCATGAAAAGAACTTACATATTTGGCAATGACATCCTTGTTTTCAAGTTGAGCAATATCATACAGAATGACAGCACAGCGAGAGTTTAGTTCTGGTTCCTCAAAAGCCAGTAGGTTGATCAGAGCTGGAATACCTCCTGCCTCTACTACAGCATGCACTACACTTGCATGGGTTGAGATATTACTCAATAACCCAACTGTTTTGCATAGCAGTTTTATTTTGGAACCTTTTAATAGATTGATTAAGGCAGGAATGGTCCCTGCAATGGAGAAATCAAGAAAAACCATGGATTACTTGTCACCATTTGTAGTCAATCTATCATAAGATTTACATAATGTGTATGGGTATTGCCATATAAACAATTAGCAAATACTTCTATAAAATGCTTATAAAATTATCACTTGAAACTATATGAATGCACTTTTCTGTCCTGTCTATGGCATGGAGAGGTCTCATTGTTCATACAACTGATTTTCACACAGCACACAATCATACATTTCATATCAGTAACCCCAAGTCACTTTGAAATACTGCATTTTGGCTAAGATTATTGACAAATTCTTCAAGCTACCATGTGGTAGAGTTCAATTTTGTTTATTGCATCATGTGGCAGTCTTTGTGCAATTATTTGAGCATTTTATTATGTCTTACCCATATTTTATATAAGCAACTGAAAAACAAAAATAAGATGCTGACTAATATAAAGAAACATTGGCCTCATTAATTACAATTTGTTCAAAGGTGAAAATCACTGGGCATGGTGAAAATAGAAAATTTGGCTTCAGGTGGATGTTTATCAGTTCAATGGGAAAGAAGAGAGCACATTGTAGAGCACACACAAAATGCTGGAATATATGGGTACATTAGGGCTTTAGTTATGTATCTGAAATGTAACCTCCCACATAACTCATTTATGGTTCACTTTTTGGACATAAAGCTTTTGTATGTGTTTTTAGCAACACATTAGGGGATTACCTATAATAATTTCATTCATTCATTCATTCATCCAACAAATATTTAAGGAGTATCTCATGTGTATTCAAATCTTCACTTTAGAGTTAGTGGCTGTTGTATTGGACAGTGAAGACAGAATATGTCCATCATTTCAGAGAAAGTTATATTGGACAGTTCTGTTCTCAAAACAACCCTATGAGTTAGGGATCATTTTGTTATCCTTGCTAAGCTTAGGAAACTTGACTTAGAGAGGATAAGCAATTAGCCTAAGTTCTAAATGCAGAACTATTTACAAACCCAGGTCTGCTGCTACAAATCATAAAGACTTTTTAATTTGAAAAATAAATTGTGTAAATATAGAATAGAGATCATTTCTAAATGCACTAGTAAATATAAGAAATATTATAATAAAGTAATTTAATATCATTTTTAAGTTTGCAACTTTTCAAGAAATGGGTTTTATATAGTTTTTTTTAACCCTGTGGAAAATAAAATATAAGGTTATCAAATAAAGAAAGTAATCCTAGTAAAAAGAATAGTAGAAATTTAAAATCAACTAAAGTCTTTTCCCCACAATTAAAAATAGAATTTAAAGTGATTAGCTGAATATAATATAGCTCTGCATTAAACAGCATAAGCAAAAGATAGTGAATAAATTCTACATCACCTGCGTCCAAAATACATTGCCAGTATTTATCCTTTGCTAAGCAAATTACTTCTAAGGACATGATGGCCATCATCCTTCGTTTATAGCTTTCGCACTGCAACATTTCTAGTAAGTATTCAACAGAAAAATACATGTTGGATTTTATAATAAAAAATGGAATGACTGATCCTGTTTCTGTACAGGCCAAGTGAAAGCCGTGAGTTGACATCATCATGACCACCAAATGCATTCATTAAATTCCCTCTGCGTGTGGCCTTCTGTGAGATGCTGAACATGTTGCATATGTCCATGCTCTCTGGGACTTATAATTTATATATTTATGCGGATAATCCAAAAATTATTTATCTTTGGTCTGAATGACTTAGATTGGCTGATCACATGGTTCAGATTCACTTGGAAAATAGTGCACCCCAGTGGCCTGAAATCAGTTGTTGAATAAAATTTGAACGTGAATTTTCAAAGATGGCAAAGTAAACTACATTATTGTCAATAAAAATTTAATGTCCATTAAAGCATATTGAGGCTTTATATATTTCCTGAGTATGAAGAAACAGGAGCTTACATTCCAGACTGGAGATAATAAAAATGCACATGCTTCCAAACAATGTCTATGGTGTAAGAAAAAAACACACAGAAATATCCTTGTCTTGTTTCTCTTTACCCTGCGCCTATAATAACTAATCTGGCCCTCACTCCTACCTTAGCTAGATCACTGCATGGCTTTCTTCGAAAATTCAGCTTCTACTCCAAGAGCTAATGCTGGAGCATGCAATAAACTCTATTCTTCTTTCACTCATAGTGGAAATGGACAGTATAAGGAGGGACAGCTATTCCAGGGCTCAAAGCAAAGACACAGTGGCCAGATGCTCACTGGTTACTGTGTTTGCATCATAATCAGGACTTCCCAACAACGGCTGTGGGAAGGAGTGGCTGGCGGGGATTTTTCGTGCCATTAGGCTATTCCTGTTCCGAATGCTCTTCTGCTATTGAGATGAGTATTTCAACTGTGTAAGTCTATTAAAAGGAACAGGATGGTCTTCGTAGTTCCTCCTAAAAAGACTAAGATATAACGACATATATGCACACATATATAAACATTGAAAACATTTTCCAGTATCTTTTGGGGCTCATATAATTGGAATGTGTTTCCAGTATTCAGTAAATTTCAAAATCAAGTATTGATCCAGTTTTGAAACCAATTACTCAGACTTCTTGAATCATAAATGTGTCTTCTCCCACCCTAAAGCGAGTTGTTGGGAACAATATTAGTTCTCATCCCTAACTTGTTTCGTTTTTTGCTTTAGTTTTTATTTTATTAAAGTAATACGTGCTCATGATTCAAAGTGTTGCTAAAAGGCCTATAGCAAAACATGGTGGTCCCTTACATCGCCCTCTCCACTCGTCTGAGTTGCCCTCTCTGGATACACCCACTCTGCACTCTCCGTAAGTATTTATGCATACCTTTGGCTTCATGTTATGGCAAATGGGAAACTAGCTCTTTCAACATTGCTCTGCCATTTCCTCTGCTTTCCCTTCCCCATATTTATTAGTTTTTAGTTAAATGAATAGTCAATACTTACATTATGATGCCTGTACAGACATTATTCACAGCTAAGCATTGTAGTGCACTACGGTTGTGTCTCCTTTCTTACTTTTGTTTTTCCTGGAGGTAATAATTTTCTTATTTTATTTCATCTGCTTAGTATTCTTTGTCTCTATTGTTATTCCTCCCATTTTCCCATTAGCCTGGGTACACAGTCCCATTCTGGGACTTCCCTTCGCTGTCATCTTTGAAATTCCCTTTGCTTTTCTTGTGGGTCAGACTCCTAGTTCCTGTTTATAGGGGAGAATTCCCACCTTAGTATCTTCGGGTCTTTTCCTGGTAAGCCTCTGGAGAGAGAGCACTCCTAACTGACACTGCCAGTTCTTGAGCCTATGAGGGTTTATGGTGTAATTCCCAGAAAGCCTCAGTTTTCCCACAGTTGACTTGGAATGATTTCTCCAGCCGATTAAGTCCGAAGACTTGCCTGTTTCTAGTACTTTATTTTATTTCTGCTGTATATTTTCCTGTTTTCTCTTGAATGCTTGTTCACTGATGCTAGTGGTAGTGTTATTTTTATTTAATCTGCATATAATTTTAGTGGGCTCTTGCAGAGGAGTAAAATTAGATGTGTATGTTCAATTGACTTAGTAACCCTTACCCTTATAATATTTCTGACTAGACTGAATACAAATTTAGACAAAAATCTTGAACAGAATTTTTCAGAAAACATTTAGCAGAATGTGAGAAAAATGTTATGGAATCTGTCTCCAAAATTAGAAAGTGAGGAATAAATTGGAGGTAATCTTTTTCACTCACTTTAATTTTCACCCTCTTTCCTTCTTTCATTTTTTAATTTGCTTTTTTGATGGAGAAGATGATGGTTGGACTTTTGGAGAAAGTTGGAAAATAAAAATAAATATAATTATATAAAATGTAGTGTGTTTGGGCTATATTTGATATTTAGAAATAAAACTACTTTTGCACAAAAATATAGTTGTGTTATTTGTATTTCTGGTTTTAACTCAAAAAATGTTTATTTCATGATTTTTAAATGTTTAAAATATGATGCATGTATTACTGTATTTTATTTGATCTATTTCAGAGTATCAATAATTTAACTGAATAATAGAACATTTATTTATAAAGAGATTATGTGTGTTCTATACTCACCTACCAAAGTCTTCCAAACTGGGAGTTCAGGAATATTTAACTCTATTATAAGCTTGAGAACCTCTGTGTGAAAGGTTAGAACTGACAAATGAATTATATTATTTCCTTTATTATCTGTTTTTCTCCAGTTAGCACCAAAAGAAAATAGGTACTTAATAGTATCCAGAGCTCCTGAAGAGGCAGCAAGTAACAGTGGAGTACACTGATTCCTAAAAATCAAGGAACAGATTATAGTAATGAAGCACACATATAGTGTCAAATTTACCAATGAAAAATTATTCAAATTGCTATTCAAGGAGGTCTCTTTTATATATCACTTCTCTTATGTATGGTCTATACAGAAATAGATTTGCCTCCCCTGCCTTGGCTGTCCTTAGTATTTGCCCGTACTCTCCCTCCCAAATTAATTATCATGCCTTAAAATTTGTTCAGAAGTTGTTATCTTAGAATACACTATCTCATCTCATCCTTACAACAACTCTATGAGTAAAAACAGAAAAAAAAGCAAGGTAAGTATTATCAGCCCATTGATAATACTTGATGAAACAGGCTCAGATAGTGTTCCAACCCATTTCTGTACACTTCATGTACAGTTCTCAAATCCCGGCTTCCTCATTGTGGCAGAAACTAAGTTTTTTTCAAAAACCCATCATCTGCTTTTTAGAGAGTGAAGCTTTTTTGGTTGTGCACATGACTATCCAGCCAATCATGACATTCCCAGCTTCCCTTATGGATAGGTATGGCCACCAGACTAAGTTAGGCTCAAGTAATATTAGTAAAAGTCACCTGGACAACTCTCTAAAGAGAAAAGAAGTGACCATTACTGGTCCTCTCTGTGTGTCTTCTCATGGCTAGAATACAGGTATAACAACAAAAGCAGGAGTTGCCATTTTGTACCAGGACATGGAAATGAACCACATACAAGTAAGAAGAAACAACAAGAGGAAGTCTGAGTCCCTCTTATTGTCAAGTCATTATGCCAGCCCTCAACCCTAAACCCAGACTTCATGAAAAAGAACTACAGGTTTATCTCATTCAAACTACAAATATTTTGAGGGTGTCTTTGTCACAGCAGTTTCACCTGTATCTTAGCTAATAGATATACTTAGTTAATAGATCTACTGACTAGCAACGTGGCCCTAACCAAGTGGGGTTCCTTTCTTCATGTATAGAATGAGGATAAGAACAATCAGCTGACAGTATTGGTATAAGGGACAAATAAGGTGCTTGGCACAGTCTTGCTCTCTGCTGTTTCACCACATCACATTGCCTCAAACCTTACATGTTTTATCCTTTTACCCATGCTTTCCTCTCATCATGAAATGCCTTTCTCTTGCTGCCTGTTCCTGAACTCTCACTTCTATCCAGCCGGTCCCAAGCCTTTCCTCCATTCCTGTTTTCCTGGACCCTGGGAAAACGTTTGCCCTTCATGAGTAAACATCTATTCGTTTTCTTCCTTTTCTATTCTACTAGACTGGTATCTTGTTGCTTTCTTTCTCCTATTTAGTGGCAGGAATTAAGTAATTTTTACTTCTAACACCATCACTCTGATTTTCCTCATTTGAAAAATATGCTATCAAATGATATTACTCTGTCCAGTTCCACATTGCCATTGCCCCTTGCCCAAGTGGGTTTGATCCTCTTCCTAGCTCATTCATTGCCTCACCAGCATGCACCCTCTGATTGTCAGTGACTTTAGTACCATGCTAATTACCATCTGTGTGCTGATCTCTCAGTTCCTTGTCATACCTTCATTTGTACTCTATAGTCACACACACCAGCATGGTCACACTCCTCATTAGCCCAGCAAAGGAGATTTCAACCTTGGTAATTGTCCTCTCTACTAATCCTTTGTTTCTTTCTTATGTTCACAGATAGCATCTTACTTCTACCTCTGATATCCAATTGTTTGTGACATTTTACAATCCAACCAGTCTTTATACGTCCCATGTGTCCAAAGACACGTTATCAAGATACGATAGAGCCAGGAGCTGAACTCAGTTCTCCATGTTCAGTGGTTCCTTCCAGCATCTTTTAGTTAGACAATCTATTAGCCAGAGACCCAGGTTTCCTGAAACCTTACTCCACACACATTTATGCCCTAACCTAGATGTTAATTTCTTTACTGAGTAATAGTGAACAGGTTATTTGAAGACCCAGAAATATCTGAAGGAAACTATTCCTAAATCATGTTCGGAGGTCCAAAACAATAACCTGGTCTTTTGATTACCAGCCAAGAATGTACCCTCAAGAGAAGTTATAAGTCCAACCTAAAGTTTGATTCTCAGCTAAATAGCGAAATAAAAAATGTTTGGGATGTTTTGATATTTCAAAGTTATTTTCTTCTTTTTAATGTGTTTTTCTTCTGCATATCACTAGATATTTCTCATTATCCAAGGCCTACCCACTTTGGTCTGGAGCCCTTGGACTGCCTCCCAGTTGTGTAGGTTCCATTTCAGAGCAACTTGCTCCTCCGTAGTTTCAGACTTCTTCCAGGGCACTAAGTAGTCAACCTGATAAACCAGTCTGTAGAACATCCCACTGGGAAAAGGCTAGGACAAACTTCTTAAGGCTTACTTCTTATTCTTCCAGACAACATGCACAGGTAAACTAAAGTTCTGTCTTTAAAGTTCTAAAGGTAAGTGGTAGTGAAGAAGGCAGTGACTAGAAATGACAGTAGCGTAAGCCTTACACCGCTTTTTAAATCAATAACACTAACCATTTCTTTTAGTGTCAGCACCTTGGGCAAGCCATAAAAATAGAAATTCATATTTGTACAAATGCTTAATAACTTACTCAGCTGTTGCCTCAGCTTCTAGCAAACTAGGATCCTTCCTACAGAGGATAATGATGATGCAGATATTGTCATAGAAAGCAGCAAAGTGAATTGGCATCCAGCCTCTTTTTTCAGAAAGCATATAATCAGCTTTGAAACAGAGTAGACATATGGTTGTTTCTAATGAACAAGCCTGCGCAGCCAGGTGTAGAGGTGTTGGACCTAGAAAGGATGGACAATTACTTCTGTGGTCAGAGATCTAACATTCCTAAAAACATGCCTTTTTGATATCCAACCAGAGCTTAGTATTGTGTGATATAGAAGCTCCAAGATAAGCACTAAAAGGATTAATTTAAGCAATTCTATATTTCTTTAACTCATGATATCTGACCATTAAAAAAATCAATACTTTTTTATAAGAATAAATAACGAAATTATTAGATATTTCAAAAATTAAGTCAATGTGTTAGTCTTGTGATAAACTATTTCCTATTTAAGTTATTCTCTGTCTGACTCAAATGTTTTATAGCAGGAGATAAGATCTTTTGAAATTTAAAAAAATATTTACTCAAATGGCCATGCTGTCACTGAAGCCAGTTTTTCTCATCTTATTTCATTCTCCTCATTTTACTTACCTCTCAATAGTAAATTGACCATTTCTTCCTCTTTAAAATAGTTTCTTTCCTTGGCTTTTGTGACATATTTTTTCCTCCTATCTCTCTAGCTATTCCTTTGCAGTCTCCTTTGGGACCATCTCATTGTCCTTATGTCTAAATGAGTTTTAAGACTCTGTCTCAGGGGCTTCACTGACCACCTCTAAGCTGATGACTGGCAGGATGACGTCTCTAGATCTGTTTGTTCTCCAACCTCCATATCTGTGTTTCCAACATTCATTAGGCATCTGAACACACCACCTCAAACTTAACATATTCAAACTTGAACTCCTATCTTTTCCTCCAAACCTGGTCCTCTTTCACTGCCCACTAAGTCAGTGCCTTCATCATCTAGCCAGTTGTACAAACTAGAAACCTGAAAAACTCCTTGACATGGCCCTCTCATCTCTTTGCCATAATTAGTCTATCACCAATTCTAAGAATCTCTAGAACCTACCCTCTAGAACCTATCTTACTGCCACCACCACCCTACTCCAAGCCATAATCACCTTGGAACTGATATTCCCATCTTGTTCTTACCCTTTCCCAATCCATATTCTTTTCAAAATGTAAATCTGATCTTTTTTTACCTCCTTGCTTAAAACTCTTCAGTGGCTTCTCAAGGCCATCTGCTCACAAATACAGGAAAAGGGTCCCTGGCTCCAGCTTAACCTGAACCATCAGCTACCCACCCTCTACCCCCCAAAAACCCCCATAACATATGTAGCTATTCTCTTCACTTGAGCTCCTTAGATGTAAGGGTGTCCGACCACATATCCCAGTATCTGTCTCTGCCTGTTGCCCCAGCACAGTGATTGATGGTGCCCCTTCCACCCTCAAGTCTCCCTCATTTGGATGATGTATTATCCAGTACCCTGGGCTATTCCTGCTGGTCGAAAGCTTCCTTCTCCCTAAGAATACTTCCCTGACCAGGCTCTAGCTAACTCCTATTCATTTTTGGGGTGGTGGGGGTGGGGTGGGGTGAGGGTGGTGGAGCAATCTTTCTCCCAACTCAGAAACTTCCAATGGCCTCCTTCCTGTCTGCCTTAGTAGTCTAAGCTTTATGTCATAGCCTTGATAAGCTATAACACTGGACCCAAATTGATCTACTTAAAGCTATTGCTTAGGTTCTCCTGTTTCTTGTCCACCATGTAAGGAGTTTAAAAGTCACCACTCCATTTTAATAGCAAGCAAAACCCTGAAGAAACTGAAAACAGTTCTTAGATCTGCTAAAGAAGTGAGATCACACAGCAAAAACAATGCCCCCAGAACTGGAGACAAAGACAGGCACGTTCAGAGAATCACAACCTCCTGAGGCAGAAACCCCCCAGGAACCAGTGCTGGGGAAGGAAAACCTGAACTATAGCTGACAAATTGCTGGCAGTTCAGTATGGACAAGTCTGAGAGTTAAAAGCTCCTGGGGGACCCAGTCAGAGGGGGCCCACATTTAAGTGAGTTTTACTGCCAGAAGCTGAACCAGGTCCTCACAGTGAATGTCAGAGAAACATCCCCTCGTGCTTCTGGCAGGGGAGGGAAAAGGAGCCATTTGGAAACGCACCAGACACCCCCTCTGTAGTCTTAACCGGGCCTGCCCTGAGCACAAACTCTTTTACCAGAGCCTAAACTGCTTGGGTATTATCAAAGCCTAACTGACCAGGGGCAGGGCAAACCCACTCCAGCCCCCTCCAGCATCCTGACCCACCGAAGGTCAGGGAGAAGGCTGACAAGCACATGTGAAGTTCACCGTCCAGGGGCACAGGCTCCCCAAAAGACAGACCTATCATAGGACTTCAGAACATGTTGGCTCATTTTAACCAAAGAGAAGGCAGTAGGCTGCTCTCAGCAGAAGAAACATCAAAAGGACCTAAAGAATTTTTTCTAAAATCCACACCAGCCTCCCCACTGAGACCTCTCCCTCTTCTCTCCACCTCCCTCCAAAAAGTATTTCAGCACAACCTAGGGGAAGGAGTACTATTTTATATGCTCCTGTTATTATTTAAAGTGTGCTTTATAGAAATACAGAATCTTGGCTCCCACCGAGGCCTCTGACTCAGATTTTGCTTTTAAAAAGATCCTTGGTTGATTCCTATGTACTTGAAAACTTATCCCAGAACAGTGGGATAAAGTGCCCCTGACCACACACCACACACACATCTGCAAAGTCTGATGACATTTTTGTTTGTCACAACTGGGGTGGGGGTTTTTACTTACATTTAGTGGGTAGAAGCTAGGGATACTACTAAACATTCTGTAGTGTACAGGACAGCTTCCTCCAACCCCCATCAAAGGATTATCCAGGCCACAATATCAGTGATGCTGAGGATGAGAAACACTCCAAAGACTTACTAGAGTCAGAGAAGTTCTGGAGGGGTTTATGCAGTCTGAAGAAATTATTCACAGGTTGAGAACCTGGCCTAGGGAATAAATGCTCTTTGGGGGTACTGGGAGCCATATTTATCTTTTTCTCTGAATTTCTATAGTATCTCACTATGTGTTAATTATGCCATGATTGTCAAATGCTACCCTGCATTCATCCATTCAACAACTATTTCCTGAGCACCTACTAATGCCAGACTTTCTTCTAGGTACCTGGATACTATGGCAATGTAAACAAAATCTTTGCCCTTTCTGGAGTTGATATACAAGGAGGGAGCCAGAATAAACAAACAGTATTATGCAAAAGAGTCATAAGTGATACTTAGAAAAGAAAAAATAGAGCAATAATGTAGGAAGTACACTATTGCTACTCAACTGCAAATTCCTACAGGGTAGGTGGGGCTGATAAGTTTCCTTTTTCCCCTGCAGGCCCACTCATCTCCCTTCACCACCCTCTCAGTGCTCTGCCCCTGCAGATTTAGCAACCCCTGTCCTTTGGCTTCTTATCAGTATCTGCCAATGGGGAAGCCTGGAGGAGCGAGGAGAATGAGGTCAGGATACTTACTCTCTTTGGGAGGTTCCCTCTCCAAAATCATTTCTGGTGAGCTGTGTTCCTTCACCAGTGCAAGGTAGCTGGTTTGAATACCAACTGACTGCCCTTCCCTTACAAAATTCAGGTCTTTGTAAATGGAGGTTTCTTTAAAAAGAAACCTTCCTTGAATTATCTTATATAAAGATATAGCGTCTTAGATATAGATCTAGAAGGTAAAATCTGTACATCTTTTTCTGTTTTCTCTATATCCAACACTGAGCTCAAATCTATCACTTCAGTCAGGAATGACTCATTTCTCAGGACTCAGAGATGGTTACCATCACTCACTACATGGCTTCATGTCTAAATAATATTAACTGGGTTGGATTTATTTTTTATGGCATAAAAACCAATTTTGGGCTTGATTTTATAAAAATAAGTAGATGTGACTGTAAATTTCACAAGTAGAAAAATGTGTGTTTCAAAATGTATATAAAACATTGTGTGACACTCTCCTGAGATACAGCATTTTTGAAATTATATACAAGAAAAGTTTTAATATATGCAATAACATTTTAAAATACACCAGGTATTTTACTTATGTCTTACCATTTCTTTCTTTTTTCACATCTACTTTTGATGACTCTGTTTTAAAAGAGAATACATAGAAACATGATTATTAATATATAGCAGTTTCCTAAATTAGTCCAAATAGACTCATGTTAATAGGAACAAAAGGCCTATGTGTAGATACGGATGGCAGGGACTACATCAGACAGGATGGGTTATAACTTTTGGCCAAGCCATCTGGACATGTTGCATGAACCTGACCTCCTGTTAGAAAAGACCTGGAAGTGCTGCCTCTCAAGTGGCTGGTCAAAACTCACAGCTGAGGCAGACAGACATCACCACTAGAGCTATATACATTTCCCCATACTTCAAAATCTACCCAATTCTTAGTCAATGGAAAGGTAAGTAGGCACAGAATGAATGAGAGACTTTACCAAAGATTTTTTTTCACACCAAAAAAAAACGAAACAAAAGCTTAAAATATAACATATCTTTAAATAATAATTCCCCATTACATTTAAATTTGACTGAATGTGTGCTCTCCTTTAACTAAGTTCATTCTGTATTGAATATTTTAATTGAGTAATAGAAGCATCTCAATATTAACATAATAGAATAGTATTTTGGGGGTGTGGAAATTTTTTTTAAAATTCATTTTTATTGTTAGACTTATTGGGGTGACATCTGCTAGCAAGGTGGAAATTTAATAGTGTATTTAGATAGCTAGTTAAAATAAATCACACCATCATTTTTTATTGCCAATATTCTTGTTTCAGCCATTCCTGACACTTTATCACTATTTCTCTCTTCAGTTACAAAGGACCTCCATTTTCATTTCCAACTTTATTATTTTTATACTGGTTAATATATTCTAAAGAATACATAAATATGTATGTATATCTAATAATTAGAAAAAATTGCTTTTTAAAGTTTAAACAAAGATAGTCTTAAAGGGGTCATTAATCCTACAAAATATTATTATAGAGGAAATTTGTGTTACTAAATACAATTTAAGTTTATGCAGTGTGAAGAAACTATCCCTGGCTGAGAACCCTGAGATAAGAAAGAGAGGTTCTGCTAGGATTTTTACTTATATCCCTTTCCTCTGAATTTCTATAGTAAATCACTGTATATTAATTATGCCAGTGATTACCAAATGCTACCCTGCATTCATCCATACATGCATTTATTCAACAATTATTTTCTCTGCACCTGCCAATGCTAGGCTTTCTTCTGGGTACTAGGATATCATGGCAAGTGCATTAATAATAAACCAAATCCTTGCCCTTTATGGAGCTTATGTTCAAGTGAGGGAGACACGGTAAATAAGTAAGTAAATAAATAAATAATGTCAGATAAGGAAGCCGTAAGTGATACTTAGAAAACGAAAAGGAACCCCTCTGAGATAAATGACACAAACCTCAATTGGCTCTAGGTACCAATGACAAATTTTAACCTTGTCCTAAAACGAACATATATTCTCAATGCTGAATGGGGGTAAGTAAAACATTTTAGATTAAAAAAACTTGATGACACCTTGGCTAAACATAATAAAGCGTCTCTGGTTGACATTAAAGTTAGCATTGCACAGTTGACATATGATAGAAACTCTGTTGTGCAGGGCAGCGTGATGGAAGATAGCATAGCCTGCCTCGTCAGAAACGTTAATCGTGGAGCTTGAGGTTTTACGGCTGAATGTGTGGAAAACAGCAGACAGTCCTCTTTCAACGGCAGACTTCATACCATATGGAATAGTCTAAAATTAGTAAGAAGGCCAGAATTAATTTTTTCAAAGTACACCTAACGTTTGGCTTAAGGAAAAAAATGATAGCGGAATATATTGATATGAGGTCTGACAATTAAGTTGAAGAACTCATCCTAGAGAAAGTGCTACATACCTCACTGCTGAATATCATTATGGTCACCTTCGAAGTACTACCCTTGGGAAGCTATGCACTGATGCCAGTGCCTAGTCCACCCTTCAAAGCAATTTTGGAACTCTTTTTCTCAAATGGCCATCAGAGCTGTCATTTGTATAATTTTGATGTCCTGAATGTCATCAAAATGTCTTCCTTCCAACATTCCCTTTATCTTCGGGTAAAGAAAATGTCATTAGGGGCCAAATCAAGTGGGTAGGGAGGGTGTTCCCATACAGTTAGTTGTTTACCGGCTAAAAATTCCCTCACTGACAGTGCCGTGTGATGCAAGAGCCATGAGTTGTTGGCAAAAACTACAGGTTGTTTTCATCTAACGTTTTCATGCAGACTGTTCAGCACTTCCAAATAGTAAACCTGGTTGACTGTTTGTCCAGTTGGTACAAATTCATAATGAACAATCCCTCTGATATCAAAAAAGTTTAGCAGCACCATTTTGACTTGATTTGGACTGACAGAAGGTTTTGGTTGTGCAGAATAGACTTCCATTGTGCACTTTGACACTTTGTTTCAGGGTGGTATTGGTACATGCTTTTTTCTTCACCAGTGATAACATGACCCAAAACATTGTCTTGTCTCTCTAAAACATCTTGTCAAGGAGTTCCCTGGTGGTGTAGTGGCTTAAGGCTTCAGCTCTGGTGCTGTCAATACTGCGGCCTGGGTTTGATTCCCAGCCAGGGAACTACCCACATACAAAAAAAAAAAAAAAAAAAAGATCTTGTCAAACTTTGACTCTCTTTTGCTTTTGTTCATCAGTGAGCTCCTTCAGGACCATTTTTGCACACACCTTTCTTATGCCAAGATTTTCAATTAAGATTTTCCTGTTTCTCTGTCAATGTTTACTTGGTCGGCTATGCTTCTCACAGTCAGCTGATGATTTTGATGTACAATTCCATAAATTTTTGCAATGTTTTCATCAGTTCTGCTTGTTACTGGTCATCCTGACCTTTCTTCTTCAGTGATGCTTTCTCTCCTCTTACCAAACATGTAATCCATTTCTACACTGTCATTTTCTTCATGGCATTATCCCCATAAACTTGGATTAACATGTCCCTGATTTCACTTCCATTCTTGACAAGTTTAACAAGAAATTTAATGTTTGTTCATTGCTCTAATTCAAGCTCCGACATTTTTGCAATGGCACACAAAAACACACAACAATAATGAATGCCATTCAGCAAGACATTGCCACATGCCAACACAAACACAGCTGTGAGACACAGATAAGTCAAGGTTATGAAACCTTACAGAGTTGTTTGTACAGTGCTGCCAACGTAAGCGCACAGTGGCAAGTTTGTGAACTTAATTGTCAGACCTTGTATAATCATACAATTGAGGCTCAATTTCAGTAGAATTTTCTCATGATCCATAGGAAAAGCATCTCAGTGCGCAAGGACTGAAGTTGTTAGCAGTATAAAGAAACACAAAGAACTTTAAAAAATGTATCTGGGAAGTTGTTTTCTTCTCTCCTTTTTAAAGAAAGAAGTTGCAGATCCTCCTTTGGAGATCATTAAAATGGGGTAGACAAGTATGTTTCTAAAATACTTTAAAAGCAAAGGGAGACCACTAGGTTCCTTCTCTGAATAAAGAATACTGCCCCAATTTGAAAATCTAGAAACTTGAAATATACAGCTGTAGAAACAGTTTGTATTCTTTGCTCTAGGTCTCAAAATGGAGAGGTAAAGATGCCCCACTCTTTTTTGAGACATGATGACCACTTAGATTTTAAAATTAAACTAACAAGTTATTAAATTATAAAATTTATGGGAAATTAAACAAATAAATGGTAAATAAATGCCAGGGCACTGTTTGAAATTGGTGAGCTCACCACTTAATTTACCCCGATCCAGCTATAAGCCAAGGCTTGCTTCTTATGTTTCATTCCCAGGTCTGAAGAAGTCTGGCTCTCTGCTATTTATGAGCTATGATTTGGGAAAAATCCTTAACTGGCTGCACCTCAGATTTCTTATTTGTAAAATAGGAATGATAACAATTGTTGAAAGGATTTACGATGCCTGACATTCAAAATAATCATTCAATAAATATGAGCATTTATTAAGATCAATCACAACCCAGTTCCTTAACAGGTAGTTTTGTAACCCTGCCAGAAACGTATAATCTAGAATGGTATAACTTTTCAACTGCTAACATGTGAAATTTTTATTTCATACTGAAGACTTTATTTAGCTTATTATTTATCTCTAAGATAAAACACTGAGACATAAACTTATCTATAACTTCTTACACCAAATTGTGTGGTAATCACTGAAATACCTTGCATTTCATAGCTTTTTTGAAACCAAATTTTTTCTTAAATTGTTCATGCAATTGAACATCTGTCAGTGGAAGTCTTTTCGGTCTCAGGCTGTCCACTATTTCATTTATTGCTCCCCACCACTGTGTCTTATATAGTTGCTGATAGAAAGCTTCAAGTTCAAAGCAGATCACATAGTACCTATAAAAAATTTTTTTAAAGATAAATTTTTCCAACTTTGAAAAACTTACTACTTTCTTTCCATGCTGGCAAAACTTTATTTTTTTGTACAATTAAATACAAAAATGTAGTGTAAATTGTACTTGATTGTCAATGTTTTAATAATATGATTATCAACCATTATTAATCAAGTCTTTCTATAACAAGTATCTTCTCCATATTGTCACTTCTAATTGAGTCTTTCCTTTCCATGCCAGTGACCAGGGGCACTGCCTAAAAATCATTCAAAACTCTAACCCTGGTGGAAGAAATTTCATGTCTACCATCTATTTACCCTCCTCTTAACAAATTTATATACTAACTCTTTTAATCTAGTTGTGTCTACATTAGCTTTCTCAAGGGTTTACCTTGAGTCTGACCTGGAATAATGCTTTGGGTAATGGCTCCTTGATTCTACTCACTGCAGCAGTGAACTAGAGAAATCCGCAACCCACCAGGTCCTTAAGTGATAGGTAGGCAACAGTCCTAGTACTCTATCATGCTGGAATGGAAAAGTGACAAAATTTTGAGCGACTTTGTTCTTTGGCTTATCATCACAGGTAAAAGAAAAGGGTGGCCTTCTTTTACTTCTGCTCATGAGGCAACTTTTCCAATCCCCAAATTTCAGCATTCAGCACCTTAGCTGCTGACTCCACCTCTGCCAACAGAAACCTCTTAATGTTACCTGAGTTTCTGCTCTAAATGCAAATATTTATTGCTGTAAATACGGTATCCTTGATAGTGGTTACTCCCTCACATGGCTCTTCACTCTGCTGCTTAGGGACTATCAGTTCTCCTAAGGGTGCGGAGAAGTTTGCTCCATTGTACTAATTTTCAGGGACGTAAATTGGTGACTCTCTACGTAGGCTAAGGAAACTCCTTGCCCAGTAGCTGAGGAGAAATCACTGGGCCCTATGAGTCAGTTAAAGGAAGGTCTTAGGAAAATACTATGAACTAGTCAGACAGTATACTCTTTCTTCCTTGACCTTTACTTCGCTTCAAGTTTTCTGAGTATAATAGGGTTTGTCATGGATGGAAACATGTCACATTTATTTGATGTTGTCATTCTTCCTATCCATCATCTCTTAACAAAAGGAAATTAGACCACAAGGATATAAACTAAAGTCTGTTTTCACCCATACTTTGCTGGGACAGTACTAGGCCAGGAGGTGGGACTTGTCACTTTGTCCATGGGCACTGACTTAAGTATGGAGCTACCACTTTCATCAATGGGGGCCTGCCTAACTTAGACTCCAGTCTTCAAAAACCAAGGAGCAGGTATTCTGAACCCTCCTCAGATCTGAAGGCTTTCAAATCACAGTGGTGCTATGCTCTGAGGCCTTAAGGAGCTATAGATCAGAGCTGGATGTATGATTTGTATTGGATGACTAAAATAAATTTCCAGAAGAAAACAGCTACCTTCCCTTGGTATTACACACACTGATGACAGTGGACACCATAAACAGAAACCCCAAGTCCCACAAGATTGCCTCCACAGATCTAAGCATGGGTGATCACACTGAGGATGTCCTTTAGTCTCTGAGTAGCCCAGCTCTATATCATTCTGCTCCAAGAAAATCCCAGTGCCAACAACCTCTTTTTGTGGACTTCTCCAGGGAGCAGGCTCGGGCTGTGGTAAAGGGCTATGGGATCAGAAGATGCTGACTACATTTGGGACCCTGGTACTCAGCGATACACACTTAGATCAAGCAATAAAATGAACTTTATAAATTTAACAAATACCAAGGGAAGGTGGGCTAATTGCTTCTAGAAAGTCAGTTTAGTCATTCAATACATATCGAGTATCTACACCCAGCAGGTGCTGTCTTACCCTAGAAACTGGAGAAGCAAGAGGTGGCAAAGGTCTTTCTACCAGGAAAGTCTGACCACAGAACTTTGTGACAACTTTCCCCAAACAAAGTTGGATATACAACCTGAGCATTAGGCCAGAGCTAGCCCACACAGAGATGATTATTGGAAATACAAAAAGCCCAGATGGCTAGTGCTATGAGGAAACCCTTATCCAAGTACCACATGGTGACATACCACTGTTTTTACTCAAAACCTTAAATCTAATCATTATCAAGGGTCATAGGGGAGCCTCATTTTACTCCCTCCATATACTTCAGCCTGAGGCACCCATCTTAGGGACTGAGCTTCAAACACCACACTTGCCTGATACCACTGCACACTAAATTCATTTCTGACTTGCCTTCTAACATCCACAACAGTATCATGATGCTGGTATGCTTTCTCCAAGATAGGACATTTTATTATTATTGTTGTTGTTGTTGTTGTTATTATTATTTGGTGGTTCCCTGGCTGGGAATCAAACCCAGGCCATGGCATTGAGAGTGTCGAAGCCTAGCCACTACACCACCAGGGAACCCCCAAAATAGGACATTTTAATACTAGTATCAATTCATCTATTTGCCCCAGTCATTGTCATCTTAAAAATTCATGAGTTCTACTTTTAAGGACTGCCAAATCCTGGGTATCTGAATGCAATGCTTATTTTTTGATTCTGGTATGGAGGGAACACCTAACCTGGGCAAAAATAAATCTAGGATTTAGATGTTTCCACACATGATGAGAGGGCCAGTAAAATTGGTCCTATTTTCATAAGGACTAGGACTCTCCTAAGAAATAAATCATTCTGAGGGAAGAGAACATAAAGATACATGAGACTGGTCCAAGAACAATGCCTTTAAAATAAAATTAAAAAATTGAGAGATTTTGAGATGTCATGTTTTCAATCATTCGGATTATTTTCTAGTCCAGCACCAAAATAGAATGATAACTACATCATAGAAAGAAACAATTGTGAGTAAAATGACTGAAATAGCTGTTTTGCACCAAAGATTAATCTGGGTAGTACTTCTTTTGAATCCAATAAAATTGGAATAGAAAATCTCCTTACTTCATTGGATTGGCTTCAACATGTCTCAATAATTGATGCATGCTTTTAGCAGACATCAAAAGAAGCCAGCCACGGTTGTGATGCCAGTTTCACAACCAGGAGCAGCAGTGCCAGGGACAACAGCAGCATTAGTGCTAAATGAATTTCATTGGGCATATTGGACTCTGGGGGCCCAGCAGTGGATCATTACAAGGAGCACAGACAGGTAGGAAGGAAACTGAAGGTATTTCACAGTACACAGGAGTGCTGATTCATGGATATGTGGGATTCCTAGGAATAACTGTGGGGATGCATTTTATAGGGAATTGAAGGTTCTGTAGTAATGGATATAGGAGCCAGGAAAATACTGATTATTAATCCACTTGTGGGTTTTACTTTTACTCCATGCTGGCTGGTTCTGGGAAACAATCTTATGCTGGTTTTGAAAGCCTGCAAATTCAAATCCAACTATCTACAATTCACCAACACTGATGACCAAATGTTATGCACTTGTCATAAACTAGAGAAACAATTCCACTATGACATCCTGTTGTAACAATATTAGATTCTTTACAGCACAATGGCAATGTGCTTATGCCAACCATACTCCTTCACCCACAACTACTTCTTCCATGGAAAAACAATAAGAACAACAAAAATTTGCTGTGTGCTTTTAAATCTCAAGTCTATACCTCCAACTCAAATGTTTCCTCTGAGCTCTATTGCCCATATTTCCAAACTTCAGTATTCAAGATGTGAAAATCCAAGAAAACAATATGTAAAAGACTGAAACAATATGTAGCAATACTGAAAGAAACAAACTGCTCCAAAAGATGACAAGTATAACAAGACCCAGGAGAGGAAGAGGATTTTAAACTATATTCCTTATGGAAATAAAGGCGTGTGTGCTGAGTCCACTGATTTTTAGTGGGCCTGTAGGATTTGATCTCCAACTTTATCCCCATTTAACCATTCTGTTAATTAAAAGAACTAATTACCATCTCTAAGGATTATTACATAGAATGTGTCAGAGTACACAAAATAATAAATATAACACTTAATACTTCATTGAGTCTATGTCTTTTATGGGGGTTATTATTGTTCTAGGATCTCCATCCTGAGGTTTTAAGTTAGCCTTTTGACACTTTCTTTGTTTTCTGCTAACTTTTAACCAATTATGGCTACTGTGAATAACTGCTGAAAGTTTCTTACCTTTTTCCATTAAATTCCATGACTGGTATTGAGTAATATTCTTTGTATCCGGAATCTTCTACAAATGTATTAGCAGCACAATTCCGTATTTTTTCTAAATTGTTCTAAAACATAAGTTATATCACTAAAATATATCTCTAAAGAATTCTATATAATTATGATTTCTGTTAGATGAATTTTATATATGTGAAAAATTTTAATATATTATCCCACCAGAACCTCATAATAACTGCATGTATTTGACCCCTACTTTGGGAGTAAGGAAAAATGTAAAACAAAAGGAAAGATAATACAGAGAAGGTAGAAAAGCAATGAGAGTTTAAATGTATGTTTATACTAAATTTCAGATGAAGAATTATTGTTCCCAAACTCTAGGAGATCTCTGTTTTAATGCTAATCCTTGAGGAAAATAGAAGACTATGTAGTGTATGTTCAGGGGTTTCTATTTCCCTCTTTGGGCAAATTCTAGGACAAATATGGTCCATTAGAAGTCTGCAAGTTCTGAGGATAATAAAAACCTGGCTTATTTATCATTTTGCCTCTGACATCTAATATAGTATCTCAGATAGTTTGCACTTAATTTATGTTTGTTACAGATATTTAAAAAAATAAGTGAGTTGGGAAGATACTCATTTGGAGAGCTGCCTGTACCAAGAGAGACTCTTTCTGATTGGAGGATAGGATAAAAGAGTCATAAAATGACAAACCATTTCAGGAACAATAATAATTTAAACCTTAAAATCTTCCAAAGCAATCTCAATTGGAGGGGTGGTAATATCAAATTCAATTCCTCCATGAACATGAAAATACTGATCTTCTTTGTAGTGAAAATTCTGGCATTTAAAATCTCGTCCGTAAATAAATGGAGGCAATTCTCGTTCTGTCTTAACCTTGTCATCTAAAAAAAGGAAGAAAACAAAACATTTTTATTTAAAAAATGAGAAAGAGCATACAAACATTGTATTTTGAAGATCTAGATTGTCATTCACACAAAATGAAAAAATCCACTTGAAATGAATATATTGGGAAATACAGGCTAAAAATTATTTATACTTAGTGAATATTTTAAACATTAAAATATACTTATATTATATACTTTGGTCATTTTCTACAGTTTAATTGAGTAGACATTCCAAAAGAATAGTCTAGATGTTATTCTACTTATTAATTTCTTTACGTGAGCTCAAGACTTAGTATCTTAGTATAACCAGCTGACTTTTCTGAAAGTAATGAAACCACACATAAAACATTTTTTTGGTAGTTCCCTGATTGGGAATTGAACTCAGGCTGTGGCATTGAGAGCACTGAAAACATTTATTTAAAAAATAATTTAAAAAATCTTAGTAAAATTTGTTCAATATTTTGACTTTTTAGCAGAATATGGTTTCATCAATATAAAGTATATAATGTATTTGGAGAAATGTAAAAGGTACAGAAAAGTACAAAGAATAATGTAACACACTAATACCACCTGGAATTAACTATTAACATTTAGTTATATTTGCTTGCAATAATCTAAATAATAAAACATTACAGAAATAGTGAACATCTTCTTTTAGCAAGGCCCTCTTTTTTTATGCTAACATTTGCTTTCTTTTTTTATTGTCAAAATTTATTGGGGTGACATTGATTAGTAAAAATTACATAGGTTCCCGGTGTACAATTCTACATTACATCCTCCATGAGTTGTATTATGTGTTCATCACTCAGAGTTAGTTCTCTTTTCATCACCATATGTGTCCCTGTCTCTTTTTCTCCTCCCCCTCCCCCTTACCCTCAGAGAACAACTAAATTATTACTGTGTCCATGAGTTTTGTTTCTTTGTTGTTTTCAATATTAAGTTTCACATATGAGTGGAATCATGTAGTTCTTGCTTCTTTTCTGTCTGGCTTATTTCACCTACCATGATGATCTAGCAAGGCCCTCTTAGTTCCACACAGGTACCATCATCTCCTTACCCAAGCATCGTCTTTAGTCTATTTTTAAATAGTTCATATATGAATAATAATCTTCACTATTTAAATGCTTGTAATACAAATTTTTCCTAAGTGATTTGCAAAATTTCTAATGAAACTTTGCCATCTGAATAGAAAACCCCCTATAACATGCTTAAGAATCAAAGAAAACACATAAATTATGTGATAATCTAAGTGGGGGGAATAGTTTGCATGCATTCCTATCAAATTCCATATAAATATGGTCCTATTTCAGCTCTCTATTCTCTTAAATTGGTCTATTTGTTAATTATAGTGCCAATATATAACTAAAGTTTTAAAATGTTTTCATCTCTTTTTCAGAAATGTAAGACAATTCATGATACTTTAGTGCTCCATATTAATTTTAGAATCAATTTATAAACTTCCATGAAAAACATGACAGGGATTTTGAGTAAAAGTGCATTAAATTTATAGAATAATTTGGATGACATATGCTCTATATTCACAGTGTTGTCCTATCATGAACATGGCACATTTCCCAATTTCTCAAAATTTGTTTTAAGTCTTTTAATAGCCCTTATAATTGGATGAATATACAATTCTGGAAAAAATCCAGCCATAAATGGCTCTATTTTTTATGTTACATACCTGGATACTTTCCAGACAGCCCCCATATACCAAGTACTATGTACAAATACTAAGTATACTTGTATTTAATTACTTTGGAGACATTAAATATTGTTTTTACTTTATAACAAGTTACAGCAAGCTTTCATGCCTGGAACCACCCACTAAAACAAAATTAAATTTAAATTTAATATATATCTATAGTTTATATATGATTTTTGGTGACACTCTTACCTGAAAAAGGCTGAAGCAGACTATTTAAATATGGAACTTTCATCTTCTTTTTTAAACTCAGTAGAAATGGAGTCAGAAAACATATTAATTTTAGGTATCCTATCTCTCTTCTGATTTCTTTTTTCTTCTCAAAGTGTTTTTGAATAACCTTTTTTTGAAGATACAATCTTTGCTGTAGTCTCTGGTAGGTGCAAATATCAAGATAATCCTGATTATATTTTATAGCATTAGTAAGCCAATATGCTGTTTCAAATATAAAAACGTTTTCACACTGTTGAACTTGTGTGGTACTGAATGTCAATTTTAGCATAATATTTTCAGCATATTTCATAAATACAGCTTTTTCTTCAGGGCAATTTGGACTATATGTTGGATCTTCATTCATGTCTTCATCATAGATTCCATTAAAATCTGGATCCTTTGTAATATCAACCAAACCTTCACAGTGAAAAAGAAAAATTTTAGAGAATGAAAACTTCATATTTGGTTTCTTGATAAATATTATAGATTGAACACAGGGATTCATCTTGAAATCCTAATGTGACAGCAATGGGACAATGAAATGTCAATAAAATAATTAAAGGTGAAAAACAGATGAGTGGTAACTAAGCAGAAAAATAAAAGATAGAAGCTTGTGCAATGAAAAAGAATAGATTTCAATTCTCTTTACAATAAAAGAAACACAACACAAGGGAAACAATAAATCAGGGAAAATAGGGAAGAACAAGAATCCCCCTTTAAGGAGGGAACCAGTGTTGCACTTGGGCTAAAAGTATAATTTGCTTTCAAGTGCTAGATGACTTTTGTTTTGTTTTTTTTTTCTGATAATAAAAGCTAAACATATACAATCAATAAAGAATTTGCGTGCTAATCCTAATAAAGCACATAAGAATTAAAAATGGATTTTACTCTGTTATAAATGACAAATTTCCTATGTTACATTTTCTTACTATTTATAATAAAATTAAGGACTCTCTTGTTAAATTGTCTTTTTAAAAAGTAATTACATTTATGTTACTTTTAATTTGGCTTGGAAAAACAGCTTAGAATAATAAAATATGAATTTGATAAAAATGTGGAGATCGTAACATATGTGCCTTCAAGTGTAAATGATAAAATCAATGTGTCCCCCTTCCTTTTCCTTTTTCCTTCAATTCCATCTTCCCTCCTTTCCCCCCTTCCTGAAAAGATTCTTTGGATTTTAAAAAAATCTCTAAAGAAATATGAAAAAACAAAAACAAAAACAAAAAGAAATGACTAAATACCTAAAACTGAGCATCAAATAAACTATCTTTAAATTAAAAAAAATGGCTTCTAATAAAAATAACTGTGCTAAATTTTCTTACCTGCTGAACTAAACTCTGAAAAGATATCTTTACTTGTTTGAGGCTTCCCATCTGGATCAATTTCCATGATGGTACGCCACAATTCAGAGAATCTGACTCGTTTTTCTTTGGGCATGTATATTCCATGCCATAGTGCTTTTATCATGTAGTCAATGTTGATCAGAATTTGCCCAATCCTGGTATCATAATAAGCTGGAGGTAACTGACAAGAAGAACTCTGATCATAATTAGCTTCTAAACTGATTGAAGGAATTTGATTTAAGCAATAAATTCCAACAGCCAACTCCCTTATGATTTGATGGACTTCTCTATAGTCTAAGAGGGCAGTGGGGTCCACAGGAGTCAGCAGGATTGCAGTGTTGAAGCCCACATTATTCATTTGACTCATAATTCCACATGGGGTGTCTAATTGAGAGCGGATGTCATCTTTGCCAGCCAACCAGCTAACTAGTGCAGTAGTTAGCAATTCTTGTATTTCACTCCGATCATATTTTTTAAAAAAAGCTGAAGCATTCCTCTGTATAGCTAAATTTTTCAGGTAGGCTTCTTCATCTTGAATTTGATCAAATCTCGGTAATCCTTTTTTAGGCAATCTTAACATTTCCAGTGTGTCTTTTTAGAAATTTCTGCAATGAATAAAAATTAAAATCCATGTGACATATTTCATCATTGGAAGCTGGTACCTCTTATTCCCCCTTCACCTTTTCATTCATTCTCCCATCCCCCTCTATTCTGGCAACCATCCATTTGTTCTCTGTATCTATGCATGTTTTGTTCATTTGTCTCAGATTTCACATATGAAATCATACAGTATTTGCCTTTCTGTTTAATTCATTTATCATAATACCCTCTAGTCAATCCATGTTGTCTCAAGTGGCAAGATTTCATTTTTTATTGAATGATATCCCAATATGCACATTAATATCTCTATATATTATATATGTATAATATACAAGTATATATAGCACATTTCATTTCTTCTCTATCCATTTACCTATTGTTGGACACTTAGGTTGTTTCTATGTCTTGATTATTGTAAATAATGTTACAATAAACATGAGAGTGCATATATCTCTTCTTTGCACAAAGACCAGAAGTGGAATTGGTAGATTATATGGTAATTCTATTATATTTTTCAATCTTAAACTAATTGAAGCATAAGCAAGTTGAAATTTGAATTAAAACAATTAAAACCTTTAACATTAATCATGTCTAAAAAAGTTCAAAGATACTAACATGTCAAAAAAAAGCTACTGTTGTGTACCTATTTTCTTTTGTTGGAGACCCTTTTTGGCATATGTTTATTTTTAGTTAGTTTTTTTTTTTTTAAAGCAAGAAAATAAAGACCTGCTTAAAAGTACCTGCTGAACTTTCTATTTCTGTGCAACTACCTGCCTCTGTCCCTGAAATAATAATCATGACCACTATTTATCAAGCATCTACTATTTGCCCAGCTCTTTATACACAGTATTTTATTTATTTCATTTAATTGTCTCCCCCCACCCCCCAACTCATTCTACAGTGGTTTTCAAAATTAGCCTACATTGAAATCACCGGCGGGGGCTTGTTAAAACGATTGCTGGACCTTCCCGAGTTTCTGATTCAGGAGGTTGGAATGAGGCCATAGAATTTAATTCTCTGTAAAGGTAAGAAGAGGTGATGCTGATGCAGGTATTTCCAGTAAAACAGATTCTGGCTCAGGGTGATAGACATTGGTATCCCCACTTTAAAGACACAGAAATGGTGACTAGAAGGTTACAGAAAAACATGCCTAAGGCATGTTTTTGAAATGATTGTTTTCTTGTCCTGGAGAGAGAAGCTGCGTCCACGTGGGTCCCCGGAATTTACCTGGGTACAGAGACAGTGGTCGTCTGAAATGGCTTCTGGCTGAGCGGAAATCCACCACCAGGATCCCTGCGTTGGGGAGAGGCAGCCAGGAGATCTGAGGGGTACTTCCTGAGGTGAGGGCCTAGGAAGCCCTCTGCCTCACTGGCTGTTCATGGCGAGCCTGGGGGCACCAGGCTGAGCCTGAAGGGCATTCCCAGCCCCTGCTGTGTTTCTGTGGTGTGTCTCCCACCCAGCAAGCTCTAAACCACTTGGTACTGCTTATAGTTCCCATACACAAGCCCCACCTCCACCCACCCCTTCTTTAGAAGCCAGCCCCTCCTCCTGCTCTCTAATACCTTCTACTTCCACAATTTGTCTCTGCAAAAACAAAACCAGAGTGGCAGAGGTGAAAGCACTAGGCTCTGAGGTAGTCCTGAATTGGAATGCCACCATCACCATCATTCTTTCACTCAGCAAACATTCATGGAACATTTATTATGAGCCAGGCATTGTGTGTGCTAGCAGTTGGAGGCCCTGGAAACAGGGCAGAAACCAAGACCCGAAGAACTTAGTTGCAGATTATCATCCAGGTATATAACAGTGTGATAAAATAAGACAACACAGGAAAGCTACCTAGACCAGGGGCTGGGAAAGACTTCCCTGAGGAAGTAATCTTTTAAGTTGAGCCTAGAAGATGAACAAGAGCTATTCAAGCAAAGAGTTGGAGAAGGGATAAGGAACGACACATGATGAGAAATTGAGAAGTTGAAATTTTTCAGAAACTGAACAAAACCTTGCATAGAGGTAGGTGGTAGGTGAGGGCCAGATTGTGCAGACTGGTGATTTAATGATTTTGAACTTCATTCTAAAAGTTTAGGCTAGGTTTGTGGCAGTATAGGCTAGACACAGCCTAGAGTGGTGGCAGTGGAGATGGGGGGCTGTGGATGGATTTGAAAAATGAAGTGGCCGATTGGTAACAGACTGAATGGGGTGGAGTGTTATTTAGGTGAAGCTTAAGTTTCTGTCAGGAACAATGGGGATCAGGGCAAGACTGAGTTCAGCTGTGGACATACTGACCTTGATGTACCTGGAAGAGAACAAAGTAGAGATACCAGATATGAGGGCTGTTTGGAAAAAAATCCAGCCATAAATTCCTCTATTTTAAATATTACATGGATGGGTACTTTCCAGACAGCCTTTGTATGCCTTAGATACACAGGTCTGCACTAAGAATGGCAGATTGGGTTAAACTTACATGTCTGGGCAGGCTCAGGGTTTTTGAAGCTAAGAAAAGTGGCTGACATCATCAAGGGAGAGAGAAGAAAGAATTAAGAACCCATGCTAGAGACCTGAGAAATTTAGTATTTAAAGATCAGGTGGAGAGGGTAGAGTCAGCAAAGAAGACAAAGACTGAGCAGTCAGGAAAGCAGGAGGAAAACCCAAATTGGTCACAGAAGCCAAGAGAAGTGTCTCATGAATAAAGGAATGGCCAACTTAATTGGATTCTGTTGCTAGGTCAAGGGAGAACTGAAACTCTTCCACTAAATTTAGCAACATGGAGGGTTTTGGTGACTGGGGGCAGAATTTCTTACTTTATTCATATCATCATTTTAGCTGAGTTAAAGACCAAATATTCAATGGAGTAAATTTAAAGACTCTTGGCTTTACTGAATAATTCATGAATCAGGCAGCATCCCATTCAGCAAATAGAATAGTGCTCTGAGAAGCAAAATGAAAGGTTTTTATCAGCAGAAAAATGAGGGATAAGGTTAAAAAGAGTGGATTATTTCAGCCAGGTTCCCAAAGGGTGGCATGCATAACCCAGCGGGGTACATGCTGGGCCCTTCAGGGATATGTGAAAAATAATCAGTAATGGTACAAAAACAAGTAAAAAAATGCAAAACATTAGTTATGGAACAGTAAATGTTAAGTTTAAATCACCATTAATGGAGACACTTCAAAATTAGATTACATTAGGGAATGATGATTGGTGAGGACATGGCCATGATCCCTTCCCACAAATCGCTCTTCTACCAATTAGGCACAGTTTCAGAATAATCCACTGCAAAATTTCTAGAACTTCTCCAAACACATAAATAATCTGTAGCCAGACTGTTGGATCAGTATAGTTCCTGAGTAAGAGTACATTATCTTTAATTGTGATTGAAGTAGTTTTTTTTTAATTTAATGTTTAAATACTTGATCATCATCATCAGTAACTGTTACAAATATTGTAAAATTAAATCTGTGTATACTTTTAGTGTAGCAATTTTTCTTTCTTTCCTAACTTATTACCTCATTTCTACTATTTTACATTAAGAGAGGCACTGAACAAGTGTATTTAAAAAAACAGCTGTTGTAAAATCAAAGGGTACCATCCATAGAAATGAGTTTAAACAGAAGTGGAAAAAGGTTGAGAACCACTGCCTTAAGGGAAGGTAGGGGGTCTTAACAAGGAGATTATCTTATAGCATTGAACAAGAAATTCCAAACTGATTAGTTTAAAATTTCACTCCCTGGAGAGGCTGAAGCTGCAATTAGGTTAGGTAGTGTAAGTGTTGGTGAGACTTAGCAACAGTGACTCCATTTTGGGTCTAGTGTTTCTTTGTAACGGCTTCTATAGAGGGGGTGAATATTAGTAAATTTATTATTGCTGTTCTAGGGCAAGGTATGTCAAAGTCACTGCCTTTATAACAGACTCACATGATTACACTTAAGTATGAACAATATATGTGAATTCTTCCACTTAAAGTTTTTTTGTTCAGGTACCCAGATGGATTGTTCTAAGTGTTTCAAATCTTGGGAGACATTGCTCCTTTAAGGACTAACATAGAACTTCATCCCAGAATTTAAGGGATAAATTAGCAATAAGGCAATAAACAATCAGGCCCTCTGAAGACTAAAACAAATAAAACAAAATAAAAAAACCAACAAGCGCACAGAGTAACCTGCTGGAGCAGATGGCATAGAGATTCCCTACAGAGGTTCAACTAATTAAATGAATACATGTAAAGCTCGTAAAATAATGCCTGGCTCATAGTCAGCACTATATAAATTACAGTTTTATTTTAATAGTATTGAACTGTATTATCATAAAAATTATTATATTCAACTTTAGGCTGTTAGGTAAACCTCTTAGTTCCTCTATTTCCAATATGAGCAATGTCAAATTTGAGCTCAGGACCACAAACACTTGAAGTTGTCTGCCTCTAGGTAGAGAGATGAAAGCAACTAAGGTAATATCTAAATCTGGCATAATATTGCATTTACCAGTAGATACATTCAGGGCATGTGAAAGTCTCTGACAGGCTTGTTTGTTAGTACGAGTATCTGAAAATTTCTTTCCAGCTATGATTAAAAGACTCAAGAGTACTGAGGATCCAGAAAGGGTACCAGTTGTAATTGGATTAGATTTCAGTATGATGGTCACAACTGAGTAATGTGGGTAGATGTCAGGCTGAGTGGAGCTGAGTGAATAGGTAAAAAGGCAAAGAGGGTGAATGTGGATGGGAAGCAAGAGATGGTTAAGTAGAAGATGTAGGATCGGGGCATGCATTTTAAAGCAGTATAGACAGAATATTTTAGATAGGAAGGATCCTATAGAGAAGATACTAGAGAAAGGAGTATAGAGTTTCTAAAAGGAAGGAAGGGTTGGGATATAGAGAAAAGGTGGAAGTACAGCCTTTTGATGGGTACATGGGCACATTTCCCTTTTTAATGGCAAGAAGGGAGAAAGGGATGGGTGTACCTACATATAAGTCAGACGTTCTGGTGTTGCAAAGTGGAGGCAGTTCTTGGCCTGATGAGTTTGATCTCTGTGAAAAAAAAAGCCCAGATCATGAGCTGAGAAAGAGGCAAAGAAAGGGAGATTAGAGATTTGTGGGACAGGAGAATGTTTGTTTAAAACAGTCCTCAAAAGTTCTGAGTGGGAAAAATGAGCTGCTAAAGAGCTATGATAGAAGTACCAAGTAGAGCTATAATCAAAGTACCAAGTACTGCTTAGGAGTGTGAACCCCAAGCAAACTGTCTTCCCTAAACCTCATTTCTCTCATCTGTCGAATAGGGTCATCTAAAAACATGCCCCTGGCAACAACAAACTTAGTTAATTTTGGATGTAATTACCATGAAAAGAATCAGTAAAAGCTGCCTTTTTTTAGTTTTGCTGGAGGGACATTACCATGTAAGAGTTCAAAACAATGTTAATATCACAGGTTTAAAATATCCAAGTTGTTCTCTCAAGTATAATCTTTCTTTCTGTGGACTGTCAATTTGACTAAATTGGTTAAAGTAAGCTGCACAGTTAAGTAAAAATTCATGTAATGATCTTTGAAACCACATTATACAATAATAAAGCAGCAGAGTGTTTTATTTTTATATAATCCTTATTCAGTAAATGTTATTATGTTGTGAAATATTAAGTTGTAACCTTCTTTTCAATAGAAAGGTTTTCTAAGGAAATGATTTGGAGCCTTCCACATTTATCAGATGCCTTTTCATTATTTTTTTCCATTTTTGCAATTCTGGATCCAAACTGCATAGCCCGTTTTGGCAGAAGAGCAGATGTTGTAAGACCAAGTTCCATTGCTGCAAGACGCAAAATTAATTTTTCACCAATTCCACGGGGTAGAGTCAAGTCTGCCTTCTTCCAAACTGGCAGGGAATTTAGAAAGGAGACAACATTCTCATCCAGGAAAGGAAATCTAAAATAAAGAGATAAAAATAACCACTATAAAAAATGAAATAAATCTGTTATGATCCTTTCATTCATATTTTATTCAATGTTAAAATTTACAGTATAGAATTAATTTTCAAGGGTACTATTTTTCTCAATTAAAAATATTCTGGTTATTTCCACAATTTTACAGCTAGAATTTACTCATCTTAAAGTATTTCATAGCATATAATTTTAATACTTATGGCACAAAATGAATAAAATTTTCCTCAATAAATAAATTAGGCCTATGCTATCAAGAAATAATTTCAAATAGTTTCACAAGACCTCTTTGAATATGACTTGAAAACAAACATGGTATTAGTCTATTATTCAATTTATATCTGATCTTTATCATGTCTAAAGAAATTAAACTTTAGGGATATGAAACCAATATAGAAGGGCTCTATAATACTAAACTTGTGAAACACTCACTTGTGGTAAAACTTTTTGTATCAAAATTGTTTAATTACATTTAAATCATTTACATGGCAGCAAACTGGTATAATAGAACAAAGTATTAGATTTTAAAAATAAATCTCTACCTTTTTTGGCTTTCTGATTCCCTACAAAACTGTGGTCTTTTTTTTTTTCTGTTTAAAATACTTTAATACTCTCCCTCCTTCTAATTCCTCAAAATACAATATGTTTAGTTACACTATATTTTATTTTAATTCAAGCAGAGAGATTGGAAAGGCTAAAGGTATTTGTTATATGGAATATTTTATAAAAATGAATTAATTGTTAAAGTCTATATAAATATAAGAATTTAATCAACAGATTAAGTTGAATATTTGGATCTAGCTACTACAATGGTATTTGTCAAATTATAATTCTGTATTAGCTGTTTTGAACATTTTTCATATGCATTTTTACCTCAGGGTATTATATGGGACTTTTAGAATGAACTGCTTTTACTAAATAAGATAAATTCCTTTTCTCTGATCTGGCTGAAAGAATGGACTGAAAATGTCTCCCGTACTCGTGTCTGCACTTGCGCACTCTCTCTCTCACATACACAAACCCTCCCCCACACCAACACACCCTTCAAAAGGAAAACATTTTAAAGACTTTGTATTATGGCATTATTTATTTACATAATGAAATTTTAAAAATTATGATAGAATAATGACACAGTAGTCAAAATTATACGTGTTAGAAGGGCAACATAAGAATGACAACCCTGTAAAGGCAACTATGGTTCAGGGAAAAGAGGAAAAGACAAGTAGAAATAAATGATGAAGTCTCAGAGTAGGTGTATTATGATAGTCCAGTTCCCACAAAGCTCATTTGGACTCCCTGTTCTTGCATGCTTGTATCCTTGTAATAAACTACCACCAAATCAATTAAATTACTTGAACAAATTTCTGCTTTTTATAACTAAATGATACACTGTCCCTGATCCTTTAAAAAGTTGTATTCAAGCACTTGTTTCCTACCATCAGAAATACACTGTAGGTAAAATAAACCCCCAAATTTAAAATAGAATACACATATGTAAGTGACTTGATCTCTTTGATTGGTAATCTGTAATATATGACTAAATTGTGTTAAAAAAACCATATTAACAGAGGGAAATGCAGTACTGTAACTACCATATAAATCAGTATGGATCTATATATACAGAAATGTCTAGAGACAAAGCTAGATTCTGTAATACTGGAGGAGAAAGCTTAGGAGTAAGGCCTTGCCCTTATTGGGAGGAAAGCAAACATTTAAAACAAAACCAAACCCTTTAAATACCTTCTCCCAGCATTTCACTACCTCAGTTTTATAGTCTTTTTCTTTGCAGTTTTGAAAGCAATCATGTCTTTATATCGTCTTTGAAAATTACTGAAAAGACATTTCTCAAGAGAATGAATTCTGGAAAACAACTCCTCTGGCTTCTCCCCAGTTGTCCTGCTGACTGTTGTTGTTACATAAAGCCAAGATATAATTGCAGCTACCTTATTCATTAGAACAGTCTCCAAAGAAAAAAGGAACCCAAAATTCTCTTTTTATAGTCTATTATTTTTATAAAATTATCCAACACTCAGATAGAAAATTAGATACCTTGCTTCTTTTCCGTGATCACCAATAACTCTGTCATCACGACCAAGATTTCTAGAAGAAATTCGGCCCAGTTCCATCTTGATTTCTTTATTCAGTCCTTCCAGCCCATGTGTCTGAAAGCGGACACGATGACGAGAATAACCAGCAAGTTGCTCATCTGCACCAATTCCAGTAAGAACCACCTATAAAAGTTTAAATAAATTCACATAAAAAAATGTTATCTACTGTATAGTAAGTAAGACAGCTAAGAGAAAAGGGAAACTTAAAAATTATAAACTCAAAGATAGTATTTTCAGAGAAAAACCACAAGGCGGTCATAATATAGTAAAATATGCCCAATTAAAAAAAAAATTCATATACCCTGTGTTGTAGTTTAAATCCAAGTAAAATATGTTATATTGTTGCAACTTAAATGCTACAAGCTTTAAAGGGTCAAAATTAGGTCTTGGAAATTCTTCAGAGCAGAAATACTATGCCATACCTTTGCATTGCTCTGATATGATTTCACTTCATCCTGGGTCACTAACCAACCAATTCCTCTAGAAGCAAACCAGACTGCACAGCCGATGCTATCGTCCAACACTGTATCCAACGGCTGCACTAAGTGACATATTCGAGTTCTTCTAAATTTTTGCAGTTCTTCAAGAGAGACATTAATTTCAACAAAATTCCAAACCCGGGCAGGGTTGGTAGCTTGTAGTTCCTTTAGTCCTGCTCTTCCTGTGATTCGATCTGGTACACTGAATTGTTTATCAGGACTAGCAGCAGCAGCAGGAGCAACATTTTTAGAGGATTCTTCAGAAGGTATTTCACAATTTTTCTGTTTTCTCCTTTTACTGTTAAAACCAGTTGGTATGGTCTTTTCTTTAGTCATGAAAGCCACATTAAGAAGATCAATTGGTTCATCTAAAGGAATATGACGGTCAGCAAGGGCTGCAATAACCATGGAATCGATACCCCCAGAAAATAGGATTGCAACATTTGCTTTCTTAACACAAGTTTTCAAAACTTCACTTGGTGTCAGGTTTTCATCCCTAGGTATACAGAAGACTCGTCTCTTTACTGCAATACTCAGGATATCAATGAACTGTTGAACTATTCCTTTCATGTTTCCATCAGCAAGAAAGACCTGAAGTGTCTGGCTTGTAGGTGGGATGCTGGAAATGTTACTGCAATGAGTATCAAACGAAGCTTGTGGCAACATAGTATTTAAAGGAACAACAGGTTCTTTTAGATACAGTTTGGCCTCATTTGCTACCACTGACACAAATGTTGGCAAGCTTGCTGTAATTTCAGTCAGGCTATTAACACATTCTTTAATAACACTCTCCTCAGAAATATATTTCCATGGATACAATTTTAAAACCACAGATTTAGAAATGGAAGTGGATTTGAGATCGATTCTGAAAATTCCAGATGCTGGAACTTCTTGCCACTGATTGGCCACTTCAGACGTTTGGGCACCAACTGAAGAGAGGCAAAAACTCCTGCCCAAATTACTAAAAAGCCAAAGCAAGCTCCGGCGACCAAAAAAATCCCTACCAAACCACAAATTATGACTAGATGCCTGATAATATATAAAAGACCAAGGACCCTGGACTTCTGATAACAGTGACAAAATATCAGATTCATTTTTGCAAGAGGAGAGATAATTAAACATTATTTGAGTATCATTCTCCTTGGCTTCAACCTTTATTCCACTATAGACTTCTCCATTCCATAGGAACACATTGCCCCTTTCATCTTCCATTGGCTGAGCAGTCAAAACACCTCTTAAGTGAAGGACATGACCAGAAAATAAACACTGGTAGTTAACATTAGACTTTAACAACTGTTTGCTACTATTGGGTCCCCGTTGTTTAAGATTATACAGTAAATCCTCCTGCAAATCTTTGCTAAAATGTTCAACAGAAAAGCTTACAGAACAACAAATGCCACACATTATGTGAAATCAAGTTGACTATTTCTTGATTTTGTTCTTCTCTGAGTTTTCTATTTCTTGGTATTCTTTTCTCAGCTCATCTAATATATCTGTAGGGAGAGGGGAGAAGAAATATTAAGTAAAATAAAAATTCTTGGACCTTTACCTAGTAATTCACAGAGCAACGCAGGCTATTTGCCAAGATCAAATCATTTAAATATGATGCACTGTGGTAGTGAAAATAATAATTTACAACATGATGAATGTTTATCTTTTAGGAAAACAGTTTGTTTATTAAATGCTTATTTTAGCCCAGGCACTAGGCAATGTACTTTATATATGCCATCTTATTTAAACCCCACAGGACTTTGGAGGCTCAAAGTAATTCACTCAAAGTCACAAAGACTGAAAGTGGTAGAATTGTTTTTCATACTTAGATCTGTCTAAAAACTCTAAAGCACCCATTAATAATTATTGCTTTCTAACACATCTTATATATTTTTATTTGATTTCATTTTTATCATAGACTCATCTTTGGAAAACTGACTTGAAGAAAACTAAACCATTCATTAATTTTATTAACGGATATACTACCATCTGATCTTTAGCTATATACAGTATATACAGTAGACTCTCTGTTAACAGGCAATCTCAAGCAACTGACAAATTTTGCCAGTGGATTGAGAGTGCCGATAGCTTGAATTCTGATTATCAAAGACTCTACTTAACAATTATTCAGCATCTACCAATCTCCATGAGAGCTGTTAACTGAGAATCTACTGTTACCTGAACATTTAGATATAGATAGTATAATTTAGGTACTACCATGAATTTCTACAGAAAGCCTATGAAATACTTTCTGTGTGTTTGCATATAATATACCCAAAAAACTTACTTTTGCTTTCAGAAAGCATTTCTGTTCGGTCTGCAAGAAAGAATATGTTGCTGTTCTGTTGCTGCCTATATACTTTCTGAAAAACATAATTTAGGCTAATATTATGATTTGCTCTAAAAAGCAACAGATGCCAAACCTCTCTGAACCCTATTATCACTTATTTTCCAACTTGAGTAACATGTTCAGAACAATACCTTAGCATACAGATAAATCAACATTATTCTGACATCTACAAATTGCTACCATTATTGCTGAGGTAAAATTCTTTCTCTGTATATACCAGAATACCATTTTTCTTTATTAAAAAAAGGCTTATACTGTAATTATAATTTATAATTTGCTTTATCTATGAACAATATAGTGAGAATATTTTTCTTATTAATAAGTATTCTTTTACATTACTGTATAACATATTACAATTTATTTGGTGGATCCTCAAGTTTTAGCTATTTAAGGTGTTATCAACTTTTCACTATTATAAATCAATGTTGTGATGAATATCTTTATAACTAAATCTCTGTGCACTCCCATAATTCTTTCCTAAATATCAATTCCTACAAATGGAACTGCTGGGTCAAACTGTTATATACCTTTAAGGTTTTGATACATCCTGCCAATTTGCTCTCTAGAACGTCTGTATCATTTCTAACCTGTCAGTTATCAAATAATCTTTAATGCACTATAAAGGGCTCAAAATATTTATTTCTGAACTTTAAAATGTAATGTTTAGCATATAACTACAAATGAAATAGTAGCTTGCTTGTTTATGAATACGATAATAGAAATGGCATTAAATAACTACATTAAATATTTGGAAGATTCGTGTAAAAAAATTTGAGGGGTGGGAGGGGAAGTAATTTATCCTTTTTGTTTTTCAACTATTATCCACTTTCATTTAAAGAAATAGTTCCCTCTCCTTAATATATTTAAGGTTCATTTATTTCTAAAGAAAACATCAAATTTAAGTACAAAGTAATTATCATTAGTGAATACAGCTCCAAGATACCATAGTACAATTAGTAGCACTTGGTTCAAAGGTAATGTGAATTGCATATAATAGAAAAAATATATTAACTATGATTAATAAATAGATCTATATGTGATTTTACACCTGTAATTTGGATACTTCACTTCCGCAACTTAAAAAGATGACGAAGTCTTATAAATCATATATAAAATTCTTGTGAATTTTAGTATATAGTTAATAAGATATAATCAAACCCTTGGCGTATACCATTCAGAATCACTCTAATAACTTACCCTGTTTTTCTTCAGGTTAGAAAGTTCATCCACAACGACTTTTTGTTCTTTAATCTAGTGAAACAAAGAAATCCTTCTTAAAACAGAGGTTCTCAAACAAAGAGTGTAGGCCATCTAATACCTGAAAGGCTATACAATTCCCCATCTCCAATATACGTTTAAAGATTCTGTCTGTTCATGGCGGTTAAGATTCATATTATATAAAAACCAAACAAAAGAAAAAAGATTTATATTATATTGGCTCCTATCACCATTTTGGGGGGGGATGAAAGAAGAACAATCAGATGCATGTTTTAGGATCATTGCTCTGGCTAACGTGGAAAACAGATTAGAAGAATGCAACAGTGGATGAGAAAAGCTCAGTTTGGAAGCCTCTGCAGGATAGGTAGGTGAAGGTGGCTGGTTTAGGATGCTAAGTGTGTGCACAGCGATAAAAGGACATATGTGAATAGGACTCCATGATGGGCGTCATGGATGACTCCCAAGTTAGTGGCATGGACAACTGGAAGGATGGTGGTGGCATTTTCCGAGATGGAGAATATCGGCAGATCTGGGTTGGGCAGCGTTTCTAAAAATTTAATCCCAATCAAATTTCCACGCCACTGCCAACTGGGTCTAATTTCGGGGCAAAAAGAGCAAAGCAAAGCTGTTGGGCAAACACGAGACACAGCCATGCTGCCGCGGTGGACGTTCTCTGGGGCCCAGCGGCGCCCAGTAGCGAGCTGTGGTGGGCCTTCTCCCACACTCACCTTGTAGCTAAGATCCTCTTTGTGTAGGGCTGAGTTACCGGTAGGCACCAGCCTGGCGCCGTTTTCTGGGCGTGCCTCCTGGAAGGGCATCTCCATTGAACGCAAAATACACAGTATGCGCAGCCCAGCCAGCGCCCCACAGCCTCCAAACCCCAAACTCAGCACGTTCAAGAACTCAGGGATCCACTTCCTCCCTTTTCCTTTCCCATGAGTCATATCAATAGCGTCAGTGCGCTCAATGGAACGCCTGCGCAGTCCGGGTACGGCTTCGGGGCAGTTCTGCGCATGCGCGCAGATGCTTAGCGAGCGCGTGATCAGAACCGGGTAGTCCCCTAGTGGATCCGACGTAGAAACACTTTTGTGACCTCTTCACACCTTGGCAACCAGTAGACTGTGAGTTGTATGCGCCCCCCAGTGGTACATACGAAGAATAGAAACGCAGTAGAAATACTACTTAGTATTTATTATCGAGGCAAAGAAATGAAGCTAGGCCCAGATGTAAGAGATAATATTGTTGGCAACGGAATTGTACAGACTTGGTGAAGTTTTTGTTAACATATTATTGGGATTAAAAGGTAAATGCACGATGCCCAGTTAAATATGAATTTCAGATGAACGAATACCTTTTTAGTATAATTATGTCCCTCATAATATTTTCAGTATTTCACTCCTATGGGAAACATTATCCAAAACTTGGGAACGGGAAAGAGATAATTGGGTGTTCTTTTAGTGCTTTTCTGGGCTCGACTTTCTATTCACTGGGCTGTTTTACAATTCCGTAGGGACAGAGGTTAACCTGTAGATTTTTGTCTGATAGAGATCCAAATAATTCCTATTTAGTGGACCAGATAACCCCACAAGGTTATGATTTATTGTTCTGTAAGACAGTTTTCCATCTAACCCTGCATTCCTCGGCTAACGTTTCTTTATTAATATAGTCCTAGCTTCTCATGGACTACTAGAATTGGTTTAAATGACCTGTTTCCTCATCAGTTATTGAGTTAAATAAAATTTTGACATGTTCGAAATCTCAAGGTTGCATGGAGCTGCCCAAATGGAGTCACATGAAGGAGCCAAACTCTATGCTAAGGAAGTGTAACCTCATGGGTTGTTTAAACTCAGATTTATCTTTTATTGGCTCTTTGATTAAATTCAAAGTGGTAATAGAACTAAGTTTTTAATAATTTTAAATGTTTTTGTTTTTGTTTCTGTTTTATGCATGGCTAAGTTATTACACTTGGTAGCAGCAGTGATTGGGAATTTGACTTTATGGTCTAATCATTTTGAGATACCTGTTGGGTGATAGAGATCTAGTCTCTATTAGAACAGAGATGGCAGAGAATTTAGGTTTTTAATCTCTGTCTTTTGCAAACTCAAATTAATTAAGAATTTTGTATCCACTGGGAAGGAGAACAGCATTTTGAGATTTCGGCTGGTGAGTTTTTATGTATACTTGCATGTATTTATTTTCAAACAGATTGAGATTGAAAAACTGAAGCTGGGTGTTCCCTGGTGGTGTAGTGGCTAAAGCTTCGGTGCTGTCAATGCTGCGGCCTGGGTTCGATTCCCAGTCAGGGAACTACCCACATACCAAAAAAAAATAATAATAATAATAAAAAAATTAAAAAAAAATTATGGAAAAACTGAAGCTATAAACTTTCTGTGTCTGTGTCTATAATTTAGAATGACGTTTGTATCTTCCTATGAGAATGTAAAATGTTTTCATACTTCTGGAGGGTATTAATAAATTCCATTATAATGTCTCTTAAATTCAAGGATGGTTTATAGACATAAATCCCAAAATTTAAAAAGAAGCCCAGAATTTCTAATACTTTAAATGTGCCAGACTTTTAAGAAAAAAAGTCCTTCTTATAAAAACTGCTAGCTTAGAAATATTTAAAACATGTTTTTGGAGAAATTCAGGTGAGTTTTTGGAGAAATCAGACTGGATTACTAATTTGAGTTTAAGAAAGAAAATATATTTATCAATGTTAAGTAAAATATAGGTACATGTTTTATTTTTAATGACATTTAGATTTGTTTTCTTATGAAGAGATTATTTAATCTGAATTTCCTAATTCTTACATTGGTTTACTGATTAAATAAACTAGCATTACTGCTACAGAATATTTAAATTTATGACAAATCTAAATTGATGTTCGCTAAAATGAGTAATTATTCAGACAACTTTTTTATACCAATAGTAATTATGTTTTGTACCATGTAAGTTTAAACAAAATTCCAAATTTTTAGGTAACTTAAAACCCTGAGATAATATCAAATGGAGTTTATCAATGATTAATCATTAAATAACTAGATGATTTATTTTGAAAGGTGAATACTGAAACTGATTAATGTAAGTATAATTTTATTGTAAGTTTATATATGTTCACTTCTTGTTTTTATATGCCATAGGATGTCCTTTTGGGTAAAGTTAAGGAACATGTTCATTTTTGCCACTTTCAGAAGGTGTAAAGGCGTTGTGTGTGCTGTAGACAGTTGTGTCATGTGTATTAATGAACTTTGTCTCCTAAAATGCTTGCATGTGGCAGTTCTCAATTATGTACCTCCAGTTCTCTCTATAAAATAGAAGTTATTAAATTGGTTAAAAGTTATAATTAATATGGGTGGCTAAGATCACATTAAGGGCAAGAGTAATAGAGACTGCAAGTGGAATGAGTCTTGTTTTGCAAAGAAAAAGAGAATTCTAAAGTAGTTACTTTGTTTCAGAATATGAAAATGTACAATGAAAGACAAAACTTAGGGAATTACGTAGAAGGTTAAAGATTTGATGAAAGTGGATTTTGTTTGCATTGGTTTATAATACCTAGCCCTGAAAAGAAACTGTGAGATATGTTTAAATTTTGGCAAAGTACATTCAGTTTGGAAGACTTATTCACAAGAAAATTAAAAAAAAAAAACTTCACTGTCAAATACTGTATTAATTAAAAACTAAAATTTGGTCTTTTTCTTAACTCACCTCCTGGCTCCATTTCCCCAAAACTTTAGGGTTCACCACAATTGAGCTAGTAGAAACCTAGGAACATGCCTCCTCTGACACATGGGATGGCATTTTAATTAGGGTTGGGAGGTGATGGTGAGGCTTATCTGTAAAGCTGAAGAGACAGAGCACACTGGTCTACTTTGTACCCCTCTAATGCAGTATCTGACACAGTGAGAACTCTGGTTAATGTTTGAATTGACTCTTTGACCCACAATCATTTCTGTGGTGAGTGGCCAGAAATACTGCTAATTGTTCTCTAGCTCTTCACCCGCTTTTGGGGGTAGGTTATTGCTTATGGCTCTGGTTCTAATATTTCCATTTATTTACAGGGGTCATCAAAGATGACATTCTTGTAATACTAAACAAAGCGGTGATAATCTTATTGGTATAGTGCTAAACTGTTTTCCCTGTTCTTTCACATTTTATCTTATTTTTTTCCATGCTTCTCCAATTGCTTCTATTTCCCCCCTCAGCTGCTGCAAATCCTGCATTGCTTGAAGTCATACTGGGTATCATTTATCTTGCCTAACTGGTTCAGGCCATCAGTAGCCCACCATACAACTAGCTAGGTTCTTTCTTCTTTCATTTAAGTCTATTGCTATTTTTATTCTACTTAATAGGATAAATTCATGTTTATTAATGAATTGCTATACGCACACACACACACACACACTTTCTCTGATGCTACATTTTAAATGTATTTCATTCTGTTTAATAATACATAATAAAATTGACCATTTTATAAAAGCTATGTGTATTATTATCCTGGCTTTCAAGGTTTAGGTAAATAGTACCTCACCCACAGGTTTTCTGTGCTTTCTCAGAATACTCTAACACAGATTTATTTCTAGCCACATAAGACTCTTTTTTGTCTCTCCTAAATGTGGTATGAAATACTGCTGTGGTCCCCAAATGCCAGTTAGTAGGTGGGTATCCTTCTCACTATGTAAAATCACCTGAAAGTCTTGTCCAAGTACAAATAGATGTCTTAGTCCTTTTCCCAGATTTACTAAATCAAATCTTTGTGGATGGTATATTGTCTGCTGTATAACATAGTGTTAACCATTTACTCTATAACCAAAATGGCTGGGTTTGAATTTTGGCTTCTGCATTTATTAGATGCGTGACTTTGATAAGTTACTGACTTCTTAAGGCCCAGTTTCCTGATCTGTAAAATGGGAGTAATAATAGTGCCTACCTTAAATGGTTGTAATGAGGATTAAATGAGTTAATATTTCTAGAGTGTTTATAACAGCTTCAAGCATATAGTAAGTATTATTTAAGTGTGTGTTAAATAGATAAATCAGTAGTTCCCTCAGATGATTTTGACACACACCAAGGTTTATGAGCCAGTGGAATAGATAGCACCAGGCTCTGCAATATTTGGCCCAGTTATCATTGAAGATATGTCTTGTCTTCTACTTCCGGTGATTCTCAACAGGGCTATGGCTGTTCCCAGCTGATACTTCAGAAAATATGTGGAACATGTTTGGTTGTTAAAATGATTGGATGGTTCTGCCCATTCTTGTGAAGTAGGACTGACAGGGAGCTAGTTGAAAGGAGACAGACTGAGCCACAAACTCTTAAGAAGCTTAGATTCTCAGGCCAAAGGGCAGTCTCAGCAGCAAATAGTGCTGGGAATCACATCTGCTGGGCAGGAGTCAGCAGCACCACTAGGATCAAATAGCAAAGAGGTGAAATCAAAAGAAAGGTAGTATCACAATCTGAATAGGTGATCTGCATCAGGAATTCTGTTAGAAGATGAAAGGGCCTGAGATATTGGACTGATGTTTATAAGCAGGGCTCTATTATCTGAAAGGGGGACTACCCAGGTCCTTATCACACAGGCATTGTGGGGAGGAGGCAGTGACTTAGCCCTGGTTAGGATACACATCAGATTGACCTTGGTCCCTCAAAAGAATTGGCTGAGTCTACTAGCACTGGGCTGCAGATGAGTAAACCCTTTCTACCTGAGATAAGACTGGTTCTGAAGCTTAGCTTGGGAAGAAATCTGCCATCCTGCAGCCATTTACTTTGGGGCTCTTACACAGGGCAGGGATTAGGATGAGGCAAATGAGGTGCCTAGGGTGCAAAATTTAAGGAAGCACTCGCTTTTAGGGTCCTGCAAGTGAGTGCCTCTATGTACCTTATAGATCCCTAGTCTCAGCCCAGCTCTAGTTCCAATGGGATTTGAAGACTTTATTGTTGGTGTGTCTGTCTTACAATCTAGTGATCAGTATGGGTTGTGAATGACACAGGTGAAAGATGTTTCATATACTACACATTCCTAGTGTATCTTTATATGACTGACAGCTACAAAAAAGGTTGATAAAAATTAGCTGCTGCTTAACTTTTGCCATGTGGGTACCATGGTCAACCTACTTTCCCAAAGACTAAAGACATGCTTAAAATGTTTTGGTCTACATTACTGAAGAAGCAAAATTAAGCATAACCATCTCTATGAGTTAGATGCCATGAATGGCTGAGTCAGTTAAATAAAATAGTTTAGAAATATTTAATATCTGAAGAATTGTGAATAGAGATTAGGCATTTACTGCTATCAGATTTGTATGTAGATACTTTTAAAACATGCAGAAATGTGCCCACTAGAGTGAACCAACAGGGACAAATAAAGTCTAAATGGTGTATTACCAATGATATATTATTATATATTATATATGTTTATATTGGTTATTAAATATTTAGATAATGTTTTTCTTTATAGAATGCCCTCATTATGCAGTGCTCTTTGTTTATTTATTTATAAAGAGTTATTGGGGTGAAATTAGCTAACAAAAATTACATAGGTTCCAGGTGTACAATTCTACAGTGCATCGTCTGTGTGTTGCATTATATGTTCATCACCCAGAGTCGGTTCTTTCCATCACTGTATATCTGGTTCCCCTTCCTCCTTCTCCAACCTCTCCTCATTCGCAGTGCTCTTCATACTGGGTATTTTTACCCCAATTACAAAGCTGGTAATCAAAATCTGTTTATAGCATCAATGTAAGTTTACCTTGGTGTCTTAAATTTTTTTCTTTTTCTTTATGAAACAACTAGCCAGGAAAAATACTACTTGGACTATCACAGTGTAGACAAGCAGGTTAGTTTACCTGTATTTGCAGCATTACTATGCTGTGGTTATAGGATTGCCCTAGTAAAACAAAACAAAACAAAACAACATATCAATATATGTGAATATCTGTAACTCCCAATGATTTTACATATAGTGGAAATTGCGTGTGCAGGGTTGATATTAAATTCTGGATGATCAAAGCCATACTTATTGATGGTTTCATGTAGCTGTAGCTGTGGCTGCCACTGCAGTTGTGCTTGTGTGAGGCCTCTTAAAGAAGGGGCTTTTGAAACCTTGTGAAAAATCAGTTGCACCTATATGTGTGAATCTGTTTCTGGAATCTCAGTTCTCTTCCATCGATCTAAATGTTTCCACTTTCTCCAGTGCCACATTGTCTTGATTACTGTAGATCTACGGCAAGACTTGAAACCAGGTAGGAGGAATCCTCCACTTTTGTTCATCAGCATTGGCTTGGCTATTCTAGTTTCTTTGCTTTCCCATATAAATTTAGAACCAGCTTGTTGATCTCTACCAAAAATCCTACTGGGATTTTGATTAGAATTGCCTCGAATCTATAGACATGATCACAGTTTAGATTGACATATTAGCAATATTGAGTCTTCAAATCTATGAACACAGTATGTATTTCCATTTATTTAGGTCTTTTAAAACTTATGTCATTAATGTTTTCTACTTTTCCAAATATCTATCTTGCACCTGTTTGGAATATATATCTTTGGACCTACTTATATGCCTAGATTTTTTATTTTTTTATCCTATTGTAAATGGTAGTTTCTTTTTGGTTATTTTACTTTATAATTGATTATCGCTAGTGTACAGAAAATATATCTATTTCTAGTATATAGAAATGTGATTGATTTTGTAGATTGTTCTTGTGTCTTATGACCTTATTAAACTCACTTATTCTAATAATTCTTTTGTTGGAAAGTATGTTATCTGTGAACAGACAATTATGTTTATTTTTGTTTTATAACACTGGCTATACCTCTGTTATGGTGCTGACCAGGAGTGGTGAGAATACACACCTTACCTTGTCTCTCTCTCTAATCTTGGGGGAAAAGTAATCAGCAATTCACCATTAAGTGTGAAATTAACTGTAGGACTCTTTGTAGGTGTTGTTTATTAGACTGAGAAAGCTGATTGTTTGTTAAATTGATATTGAATTTTATTAGGTGCTTTTTCTGAGATGACCATATAGTGTTTCTTCCATAGTCTGTTGATATGATGAATTAATTTGATTGTTTTTTGAATGTTAAACAAGTCTTATATTCCAGGGAAAAACTCCACTTGGTTATGATGTATTACCTTTAATGTTTTTTTGGATTCAGTTTGCTAATATTTGCTGAGGATTTTTACATCTAGGTTTGTGAGAGCGATTTCAGCAGCTTTATTTTCTTGTGATGTATTTTTTCTGATTTTATAAGCATCAAAAACATCAGAAAAATCCAGCACTGAATAGTACCTTAATTATTGTCAACATGTTGCCAGAATCACGCTCCTTTTAATTTTCTGTAAAGTTTTAATAAATAATTTATACATTGAATGAACACTTAGAACATTTGATTATATTTTACTTAACATATGTTACATATATATGTGTGTTATATATACACATTTAGTTATATAACATAAATAGTTGTAGGTAGTTTACACACTTTTTTTATATTCAATATTTTTATTTACTTTTTATATTCAGTATTTTTAAAAATGAAGCTATTTCAGTGTGGATTTTTCATGTTCCAACATGTCTGTATACATATGTAGTTCATATGATTATTTTTTACTTGCTTTTATGCTTGCCACCAGATGGACATATCACAGTTTCCTTAATTATTTTAGACATATTTTGCTTTTATGAACAATAGTGATTTATTCATTTATGGGATTGTTGACTATTACGCACTCACATACAGTACATAGTGTAGCAATATACCCTATGAGACATTTTAGATTTGGGCCTAAATTCAAAGTTATTTACTGGCTTTGGAATCTTAGACAATTTATTAATATCTTTAGAATCAGTTTTCTCATATATAAATGGGAATGATGGCATTTATTTCAATCTTAAAATAATGAAATTCTATACCACTGCTGACAGGATGCTAGATATTGAAGAGAAAAAATGTACTAAGAGACTGAAGCTTTGAGCATTGAGTGAAAAGATTCAACTGTCAAGTGAGGAACAGTGCAACACAGTCCAGGCTCCAGGGATGAAGTTTAGAGGGAAGAGAAACAGAATAGTGGATTGTTTAAGACGCTGATACTACCACATATCTGCACCTTGCTGCTAAAGCAAAGTCTCCGAGTGTTGCTGCTGACTGTAGTTTCTGGTGTCTGGGAGTTAGGTAAGCCCTAGGCTGGCTAGAGGTGGTCTGCTGCATTTGTGGGACACTCACTTGGTGCGTACCTTGGGGTAGTGCCTCTTCTGTAACTGACATTGCTTCTGAGAGGATTATGCCTCCCAGTCAGGTCTAAACCAGAGTAAAGTGGCTGGGTAGCCAGAACGAGATTTGTCAAAGATAAAAACTGAATAACCGGGAATATTTTCATAATTATTTAATAGAGACATCACCTGATAGGTTAGGTTAGTCCTTATTTGATTTCTTTGCCAAATTAGGTATTTGTGATGATCTGTATCCAATCTCTAAATGTTAGCATTAATCAGGGCTTAGTTATATGCCTTCTTCTTTTCTCAACCTACACCCTGGTCTTGGGCAACCACATTCACTCCAGGGGCTTTTAATCTATCTAAAGGCCAACAGCTCAGTTTGAACCTGACCTCACCTCTCTGAGACTGAGACCTATATATCTAAATGCAAATTTTATATCTTGACATAAATATCTTACATGCATCTCATAGTTAACATACTCCATATGTTTATATGTATTAATTTATTATTATATAACTATTATATAACTTACTAATTTATGTGTATATATATATGGAAATGGGGGCAGTATATCAAACTGGTTAAGAGCATGGGATCTGGAATTACAGCTAATACTATTTACTTACTAGCTGAGTGAATTTGGGCAAACTGCCATACCATTTGGAACTTGAGTTTTCTCAACTATAAAATTAAAGTTAAACAGTCCTATCCGATAGAGTTGTGTGAGGATGGAAGGAGATGATTTATTTAAAGCATTTAACATGACTTTTGGAAAATAGTGCATTTGCTAACACTATTATTATTGTTGTGGTGGTGGTCTTTTGTTCAGATCCTTTAAATGATCTACAAAGTCCCACCTATGGTTGTAGACTCATTTTCACCACTCAGTTCCATCTTTATATTCTTGTTTAGCTGGTCTATTTCCTACAACAGACCAAACTGTGTAGTTCCTTAAGACATCCACACTTTCTGGCCTAGGATGCTTTCATTCTGAAAAGTGTTAACTCCCATTCTTTAGGTTTTGGTTTAAGTGTTAGATACAGAGAGGCTTTCCTGATCTTCTGGTTTGAATTAGGCCCCGTGTTTTCCTTTCTCATTTATAGCAATTGGTAACTATGCATTAATTTGTATGATTATTGGTTTAGCTTATCTCCAGAGGCAGAGACTCTTTTGTCAGGCACGTGTATCACTATTAAGTATTTGCCCAATGTGTGGGTGAATAGTTTTATCTTCTAACCAACCAGAATGTTATACTCCTATCTCTGGGGATTTGGAGAAAAGACAAGTTGGTAGGAGAAAGAAGGCACATTAAAAAAAATTAAATTAAAAAAGAATTTCAGGAGAAACTGGAGCCACCAATATACATGATTAGGATGTGTTTTTAAATAATCAGCCAAAATGTTTTCGGGCCCAGTTGAATAGATTTTTATACAATATGACTTCCAGGAACATACAACCTATGTTTTAACCCTTTCTTCCATTTAGAACAAAAAAGGTGCACTCGCTGCCGCATTCATTTAATTTTACATAAACATGGTTTTTAATGTGAATATAAAATATAAAAACTGTTTTTGGAGTTAATTTCTTTTTTTTTTCCTCATTAAACTAAATTTATTGCCATTTTCTTTGGGAAAGGCATCATTGCCATCCATTTGTGGCATTTTTTAAAATTCATTTTTATTGTTAGACTTATTGGGGTGACATCTGTTAGCAAGGATTACATAGGTTTCAGGCATACAATTCTACAGTGCATTGTCAACTTGATGTATAATAAGTTCACCACCTAATGTGACTTCTTGGAGTTATTTCTAAACAGAATTTGTCTTCAATCCTAATGTCACAGAAATGTATATGATGATCAGTATTTACTAATATGTTTTTTGTGTGATAAATTTCACACAAAAAATTATGAGATTATTTTTGTGACTTTTTTTTTTTTTAGCTCTTCAGCTGTCATTAGTGTTAGTGTATTTTATGTGTGGCCCAAGACAGTTCTTCCAGTGTGGTCCAGGGAAGCCAAAAGGTTGGGCATTGCTGGTTTAGGTCATTGTTGAATGATTGTGGGATATGAAGATTTTTTCCTTCCCTACACAACACAATTTCTGTAGGACCTCAGATAATAAATCACGAATAACATACTTAACTTATTATTTTGTTTTTCTGTCAAACTACAGAAGCAAGATTATATTTTGGCAAGAGATGAAATGACATGGACAAGTACAAAGGAAAAAACTATCCTCTTCTATCCACCAACTAGGTATTTAAAACAAAATTTATTTATTTATTTTATTTTTAAAATAGTAACACAAACAGTATGATTCATAAATTCAAATTAATTATGAGACTAAAAGTGAGAGAGCAACAAAACAAACCAAAAACAAAGATTTAATGAAGATAAAATTTGAAATTGTGAAATAAAATTTTAAAAATTAATAAAAAAGTAAATAAAATAAAAAGCTATGTTTGTGGAATAGATAGTAACCCCGATTAAGGAAAAGGAAAAAATTAAAAGATACAAATTTAGGAATGAGAAAGGGAATATGAACATAGATATGAAAGCTATCCAAAGAAAGCCTTCTAAGAGAATATTATCTGTAATTCAATGGCAATAAATAAAAATGTCTGTAGAAAACTACTTCTGGCAAAATATAAATGAACAAGAGTGACCCAAGAAAAGGAAAAAAAACAGAAGGAGATAAAAATGGAAGAAATGAAAAAGATTGTTGAAGAAATTCTATTATAAAAGGCACCAACCCTGGGTGATTTTTCCTATTGATTGCTTCCTAAACTTTAAAGAGTGGACAATTCTTGTATTTGAACAGGACAGATTCATTTAAAAAATTATGAGAAAACTCCTAATTTATGAAGCTATCATGGTTTAAATACTAAAACCTGATAAAATGTAGCCCCCCAAAACTTAATTATATCAATGCATATAATATTAACAAATTGAACCTATCACCAACTGGAAGAAGATCATAATGAAGTAGAATTTATTTCAATGTTACAAGGTTAGATTTCCTTGCTGATGACCTAAATGACAAATAGATAAAGCCAAAGTGTTAATAGAAAAAGGAAATTAAGCAAGTATTCAGAGGTTTGAAGCAAGTAATTAACGTAATTCCTTTAATACCCTCACAACCAAGAATCACTCTGATAAAGTGCAATTAATCTGAATTCACCAAGGATATTTATAAGAGTTGCCTATAGTAAAAAACTAAAATTTACTATTTAGTAACAGATGAGCCTTTATAACTCATATAAGAATATAATGATATCGGTAGATGTTAAAATCTGTTCCTTTAAGAAAAGAATATAATAGTTCATTGCAGTTTCAAGCTTTAACTAAATTGTAACCAGAATAAATGACTATTTTGGGGAAAAATTGGGTAATGGCTTTAATGTATACTCCTTAAAGTAAAAATTAAAGTCTTTATAAAAATATATTTGCAATTAGGGAATTTTTAACAGCTTTTTTTTATATTGATCAAATATTCAGTCTAAAATTTGAAAATTAAGAAAACATCTCTACACAGGTGTATCCATATTTAAGTTATGAGTATGAGAAAAATGTGATGAAAGTAATTTGTTTTTCATTTAGAATGAATGGAAGTTCTTTGGACATTAAGGTAATAAGTAAACCCTCTAATCACCATTTCCTAGCACAATGTCTGGCACTTATAAAGCATTCAAATATTTGTTGAATTCAACTGAAATTAGTTTTGCAGTCATCGGAAACCATTTCACAATTTTGTTCATTGAACTGTCCTATGATAAAAAGTCAATGAGCAAATAGTCCTGGGTCCTGGAATCATCTCTGTACTAGTAAGCTATGTGACCTTGAACAAATCATTAAATTCCTGGGCCTTATTAGGCTGTAATCACTAAATTCTCAGCATGTGCTATCTAAGACATGTGGTCTACTTTTTTTTTTTTTTTGATATGTGAATGAATACTTTTATCTATCAATGTTGGATGAGCTTGGGAACTTATAAAGGCCTGAAATGTTATCCAACCAACCAACAACCTTACATGAGATAAGCACAGTATTCTGGAACAACCTTGTTCAATATAGCTCTAACATGAGTAGTAAATGTGAGCTATTTATTTAATATAAAATTTTCTAGTAGTTGCATTAAAAAGTAAACAGAAACAAGGTAAAATTAATTTTAATAATATATTTAACTCAATATATCCAAATGTTATCATTTCATCATGTAATTAATATAAACATTATGGAGATATTTTACATTCTTTTTTAAAACTTTCATCAAAATCTATTATGTATTTTCTAATATATCTCAATTAAGACTTGGCACTTTTCAAGGGCTCAATTTGCACAGGTGCCTAGTAGCTAACAGTGTTGATTAGTGCAGTTCTAGGCCTTACTGCTTTAATAGAATAATACAAAAAGAATCTGCCATTATTGTGTGAAGTCTAACATGAGGGCCAAATAAACTTTAAGATGATTATCAAGCACATCAAGAAAGTTTCCCTTTCTTGATTTGCAGATTAGGTGAATAGAATAAGATGATCTATGAGGTCTCTTCCAGTTCTGATGTTAATGCTGTGGTTCTGTCAGAGTGCCTTGCACAGAGGAGTCAATAACCTTGTTGTATGTGGTGTGTAGATATTAGAGGTATGTCTGTTTCATTCCATAAAAGCGTTGAGGAAGAAACTTGTTCGTGGAAAGAAAGAAAAGTGAAAATTAAAAAAAAAAAAGGAAAGGGGGAAGGAAGGATTAAAGGAATGAAGAGAGGGAGGGAAGAAGTTGGGTAAGAAAGAGAAAGAAAAAAGGATAATTGGAGAAGGGTCAAATCTCAGAAATGTCAATCTTCATTAGGTTTATTGGTAATTATTTCTGATATCAGTGAACTTTCAAACAGAAGCCTTACCTGTTGGGTGCAGTGCTCTTTTAAATTACAAAGTACATTTTAAAAGCAGACCATGTCCCAAGAATCCCTTAGACTGTGGACTTATTTACATGTGGCATAGGCCTAACAGACCTTGGGCTTTGTGATCATAGCCCTGTAAACTGTAAAGTTCACATCACCATGAGAATGACCAAGCACAAAATCTGCAGTTTGCTCCCTGGATTTTCATGTTCAATGATATTTAAAAGGTGTGATGTTAATGACTATATTTCAACTTGTAAATTTTATTTTTAAGATTTAAGTGAAATCTTTTAGTAGCTTAAGAGGTACTCTCTGTTGAAGCCCACTTCCTTAAAGTATAGACTAGTCTACTTTTAGGTTGAGCTAGGAGCCCAGATAGTAGAGCAGAGCAGGGTATACCTACTATGATCAATAATAGGGATTTTCAGGGTAGTTTTCATAGCATTTGAACTAAAATTCAGGCCTTGGTCAGACTTGAGTACATTTTTTGGACTGCGAGTTAGTTGAGTGCAGTGTACCTGCCATAAGTCCCTGAGGACACATAGTAAATAATTTCATCCACCTCTGGTGACTTCGATTACCACCAATATGTTGACAGCTCTCAATTTATAACTTTATTCCAGGTCTCTCTTTTGAGTTCCAGACCCATTTTCATCAAGAGCGCCACTTGTTTGACTCACAGGTGTTTCCCACTCACTGATTCCCAGACTCATTTCATGTTAACCACTGAAGCTGCTCCTCCTCCAGAGTTCATTATCTTGGTAAATGGTGTGGCCATCCACCCAGTTACTCAGGTCTGAAACCTTGACTCATTAAGTTCCCTAATCTCCCACAGCCCATCCTCCCACAGCCCATCAAGGAAGCCCTTCTGAGTTTCCTCAGATGGATACCTTGAATCTATACACCTTTCTCTATCTCTGCTCACACCACTTTAGTCCATCATTTCCCTTGACTTCTGTGATAGCCTGTTTCCCTGTACTCACTCAGGTATCTCTGCACTGTGGGGACTTTAAAATATATAAATCAGATCACTTCAGCACCCTGATTAAAATATTCAGTGCTCTTAGAATAAATTCCAAACTCTGATACTTGGGATATTTTAGAATGAATTCTGTTTAGAACGCATTGTAAACTCTCTTGGGTATTTTAAAGTAAATTCTAAGCTCTCTTACATGGCCCTCTTCTGTGTCACATCCCCTTCACTAAGTGGTTCCAACCTTTTGGGTCTTCTTTCTGTTCCTGGTATGGTCCAAGCTCTTTCCACCTCAGTTCCTTCTGACATGCTGTTCACCCTGCACCCACACATACACTTAACCAGGTTTTACCTTAACTCCTACTTCATCCTATAAGCCTTTCCTGCAGAGTAGGTTAAATCCCCTTTATGCATTCTCATAGCTCTCTGTATGCCATTGTCATCCTAATCACATTTGTAATTATTTACACAATGTTTATCTTTCTATGTGGGCTTGACCTGTGTTTCTCATTTGTTGTAGTATCACCAATAACTAGAATAGGGACTGATAGATAGCAGGCACTTAACAATAAATATTACTTGAAATACTGAAGAAATGGATAGGTGCATCCCTATCTTTGATTTAATTAGCAGCTGGGTTGTTGCTATTCTTATCTGAGCCTACATATTTTAAAGGACTTTATTACACTCCTGAATATTTTTACGTGGTAGTAATAACTTATAAGAATATTTTGAAATTATTCAGTCTCTTTTCTATATGAACGTCAAAAACCTCACAAGGATGTTATTTAAAAAGTGGAATACAAAAAGGGTATATATGTTTTTTCATATGCCATATATGGCTGGAAGTGTCACAAGAATTAAAAAATGGTAGAGTTATTAAATCAGAGTTATTTTGGTGTTGGAAGTAATCTTAAAAAATCATCCAGTTCATTTTATTTTAATCTCAGTTATACAACATAATCACTTGGATCAATTAAATTAGTACCCCTGGGGATAGTATATTCTAAAAACTCCTGAAATGATCCTAATGTGTATCCATGAAGAAGAAATGCTGGTCAGCCAAACTCTCTCTTTTTCTGTAAAAGAGAAATTGAAGCTCAGAATTCTTAAATGACTTGTTCAAAGTCACACAGTTAGTTTCTATAATAGTAACCTATTTAGTAGAATAAACTTCCTGATATTAATAGATGGAAAAATGGAAATTAATGAGGAAGGATGCTGCTAAACTCCTAGAATTAATTATTTCATCTTTCCAGGATGCCTCATTTCTGACTGGCAAATATTGAACCTGAATATATTATTAGATCAGCTGGTTGGTAAAATATTACCCAGTAGCTTACATCCTTTTTTCCTTGACTGATCTTAAGAATCACCTGGGATACTTGCTAAGCATGCCAGTTGCTAGGCCCATATCCTGGATATTCTGATGCATTAGGTCTGAAGCAGAGCCCAGGATCTGGAACGTTTTATAAGCACTCAAGTGATCTTATCCTCAGTTATGTTTGGTAATTACTGGTATAGATGATGTCATATTTTCCATTTCCAGAGATGCTAGCAAAGAGGCCATAAAGAGCTAATTTCAGCATTGTGATTGGGGTTTACTCCCAAGGAAGAAGGTCAGTATCAAAGACCATGATGCAAAAGTAAGTCAAGGTGTGCTGATTAAAAAAAAAAGAGAGAGAGACCAGGAGTCTTGAGAGCTAAAGGCCAACAGAAGGCTCAGGTTAAAAATGAGCTGGCAAAAAGCAGATATCCTGGTGATGGTGTCTCCAAGGAGCAGCTAACCATGTGGAGTTATCTCATAGTGTGCAGCCCCAGATGTAAAGATAAGATCAGGACACACGTTTCTGTGAAGTGGCAGGAGGTTTCCATGGAGCCAGTCTGTAAGGACTCACTGAGAACCTTCCTGAACATAGCCCATAAATGTGAGACATGGTACCAGCATGCAACAGAATTAAGATCTACCTGGGCAAACACTAAACTCTAGCAGATCCCAGTGAGTTAAATTAAGGTGCTAAGTAATACAGGATAGACTGTCAGGGCTGTGAATACCTTTAAATAGAAAGGTGTTCTTTTTAACTATTCTGTGCAATAGTCAGAGAATGCTTTTTTGTAGGGGCTTCAGCCTGAGCTGAGCCTAAAAGAGTGGTTAAGATTTTAACAGAGAAGGGGAGAGCATTGCCAAACATGGAAGCCACAGGATGAGGAGCACAAAGAAACAAGGGTTCCCTTAGCCAATTGGTGACATAAGTGTGGAATGTGGTGGGAGAATGGGGAGTAAAGGTGGGGGGGAAGTGGAGAGGTAGCAAGACAGTATGACACAGGATAAAGAGAAAGAGAGTATTTCAAAGGCCTTGGATGTCAATTAGTGAAATTTAAACTTGATGCTTCAGAAAATAGGGATTTTTTTTTTTTTAGTGCTTTTCCAGTGGGGCAGTAACTGTGAATTACTGCTGAAGATTGGTCTGGCAGCAGGATGCTAAATGGCCACTGAAGCATTTTGGTTGTAGTCTCTAGTGAGGGCCAGGGATAACATGGAGTTAGTGGAAATAAAAGGAGAAGCTAAGTGAAAGAGCACCCCTATTACTCAGAGAGGAACTTGACACAGAAACTGAGAGGGAGAAATTAAAGATGGGGCCTTAAATATTTTTAGTTTACGTTCTTGAGTATGCTTTTAGGATAATGTCATTTTTGCTTCTTTACCCATTCTAGGTGGGATTTACCAAAACTCTAGCACTGCATAGAAATACCATGGTTCAAGCATTATGAGAATGACATGAGGATTCCTGAGATCATCTCATGACTCGAGGTGAGGCTTGGCTTCCCTGTTATCCTCTGAAGATCCTCCTATCACCTCTACCTACAGGTAGTGCCTTTGTGGGAGAAGCCAAGAAAGAGGCATGAAGACAAGCATCACCTGCATCAGGGAGGTGTAATGCACAGTCAGGACTGTGGAGACAGGTGAACCTGGGCAAGTTGAGTCACCATGGGTAAGTTGGTGCTATCTTTGAGCTGCCATTTCCTTATCTGTAAAATGGGGATAATATTATTGATATACTTCCTTGTCAGAGTCTTTTGAGGAATTAAGAAAATATTTGTAAAGAGCTGAGTTTAGTGCAGTGGTTGATTTTGCTCCCCAGTCATGGTTGTCATGACTAGGCAGGTGCTTCAAGCATCTGGTGGGTAGAGGCCAGGGATGAGCTAAACATCCTGTAATGCAGAGGTCAACACCCCAGCAACAAAAACTTATCTAGCCCAAAATATCAATCATACCAAGATTTGAGAAACCCTGGTGTAATGCCGGATGTAGACTAGTCCCTCAAAAATAGCTACAATTCTTAGAGCATTTAATATGTGTAAGAGTACCAGTTGTATAACATTGTTTTTTCTACTTGAATCTTTTCAAAAGTCCTGTGGAAGATAGTTACTCTTATTAGGCCTACTTTACAGGTAAAGAAACCAGGAGTTTGAAAAGTAAAGTAACTTTCCCAAGGACAAAAATCTGGCCTGTGGATTCAGGCTGTCTGACTATAGAGAGCTGGTTTTTAATCACTATGCTATATTGTCAATCCAACCAATGATAGATATCATTGTTGTAATCACTGTGATGTGGAGAGAATGTAAATTTCTGAACCCATTTATTAATTCAACAAATTGAGTGTCCATGAGCCAGGTCTGTTCTGGTTACACAAGACAGACAAATAGTGAACTGCATTGAACAAGTCTGAACTTACATGAATTGGTAAATTAAGCCTCTTGGCCTCTTGTCTCTTTCCCTTTTTTTGAATATGGACAAGCCAAACCAAAGACCTGTACTAATGACTTATTGCAGCTATTGTTTCAGTGAATGATTTCTGAGTGGTGGTAGCCACAGTGGTGATAGTGGTACTGGGTGGAACAAGAGGTTAATCTCTGTCTCCCCACAACCCTTACCCAAGTGCTGCTACTGTACAAATAGTAAGAACTGGCTGTCACTGCTGACTTCTAATCTAGGTTGCATTTCAGTGGCACATGGAATTGAGAGTATTGGGAGCTTTTATGCCTTAAGCTAGGCAAGATTCTGAAACGACTAGGCTGTTTATACTAACTGGAAAAATAAAGCCTTTGGTTTTTCAGCCCTTGCATTTGGCTTTAACAAATTAATCTTTAAGATTTTACTATCTTTAGGATCTCCAAATCAACTTGCTTTCATGACCTGTTAAGAAATCTCTAATACCTAGAATTAGGTATTCATCTAAAACCATTATGTTTTTTATTTTTAAAGAGTTTTCATGTAAGTAAAAGATTAGTCTTAAAGCATTTAATATTCATGGGTATTATTTGAGGTACTTTGGAAGAAAGTAGAAAAATAAAGAAGTTCTTGAAAAAACTTAAACCTAGTCCTAGCTGAAGGCACAAAATATAAACAAATGGAGCTACTTGAGGACAATTACAAAACAATTCACTGCCATATGCAAAGTCAAATAAAGGCAACTAGTCCCTTACATGCAAAAGTGACACAGAAAGAGAAAATGAGTTGAGTTCTTTGGATCCACAGGATGTATGGAGAGTGCCCTCACGGTATGAATGTAGAACTCACCAAGTTCTGGGTAATAACAGGCTGGAGGATGGGCAGTGCAGACAGTGGTTAGAGTTCAAACTGGAATCGGGCAGACTGGGACCAAATTCTGGTTCACTACATACTAGATCATGTGACTTTGGGCAAGTGATTTCCACCTTCTGCGCTTTAGTTTTCTTATTCGTAAGACAGGGATAATCATAGTAGCTACTTCATCAGTTTATTATAAGGATTAAATGACTTAATATACTTAAGTGCTTGAAATTGAGGTAATGTGGCCTCAAAATTTGAGCTATAACCCCCCACCCCCCCGCCAACTACAGCAGTCAAGAATTGTCAGTATTGTTGTGGTGGTTATTTACAATATCATGTGAAACAGCATGGATCAAGAGACACTACAGATAGGAGAACTTCTGAGGTTGTTATAGAAATCTAGGTGTAAATGGTAAGGACCTGTATTAAGGTAGTGGCTTGAAAAGCAGAGATAAAAAGGAATAAATGGGGCAAAGGACCAAATCCAAAAGATATTGCATGATACAAATCCAGAGCATTAGTTAGACATTGAGGCTGAAATATAGACAGTGAAATACAACAGGGTTGTGAGCCCAAGTACTCAGAAGTTGGGTGGTGCCATTGAAAATAATTGAGGAATTCCCATTTTATTATGTAAAAAGGACAAACTCCGTTTTTGAAAATTTAGATTTTGTATACCAGTGGGAAACCTACGGGAAGATCACTTCTGGACAATCAAAACATGATCAATAAGAAGCTGGAGACAGAGATAGAAATATGCTTGTGTACTCCATTGCTATTGTGTATAAAGTAAGTAGGATAGGAGTATTGCCACTCTCAACAGATTCCTGACATACTTCTGAGGTCTGGGTGACTGTTAATCTCAGGTGTCATCATTTAAAGTACTTTCACATTCCTGGTTGTGCTTTGATGTATTTCCTTATTTTTAAACCAGTCTAGTATGCATTGCCAAAATGTTACAAAGGTTGGTAATCTTGTTGCTAAGTAAAGTGATTCTTTCCAAAGTCGTCATCCATTTATCAGCAATAATACTTTAATTATTGTTATTAATAATTCATCCAAATGTTTCTGAGATTGAGTATGATGATTATTATCATCTAATTGTTTTAGCAGAGTTCAGCTTGCTACTGATCAAATGTGGAACATGAAAACCCAGCCCTTCCCTTTTCCCGGGACTGACAGCTCCCTCAGTTCAGAGTACAAAGTTTTACGGTTCCTTTTAGAAATTGTACATTCCTAGTAGCTGACTAGGGAAGCATAGGGAAGTCATATCTATGTAAGAGTCCATCATAACTTATAATTAGAGTAACTTGTAAAAAAAAATATATAGTTTCTTGAGGTAAAAGGGTTAGAATTTCCCAACCTATGGACACGTGGGGCTGGATTTTGTTGTGGGGGGCTGTCCTGTGCTCTGTAGGATCTTTTACGGCCTCCCTGGCCTCCACCCACTAAGCAGCTCCACCCCCAGAATTATGGCAACAAACAAATGGCTGCAAACGTGGCTGAATATCCACAGTTAAAGTCACTCGCTTAAGTTCTTCCATTTAGTGATTCACATTGCTAATTTTGAATGTAGTTTAAGTCTTTAATGCCACATGAAATAGCACATGCTGCATACGTGTTCTGCCATAAAAGCTAAGGGGCTATCCAGCTTATTTCAATGTTATTTTTATTTAAAGGTAAGTGTGAAAATATTGCCTCAAAGTCTGAGGGTCTCATATGAGTTACCTTCTTATTTCCACATTTGCTTTTGGTTTCTTTTATCTATGAAAACATTTTGTGAACTATAGAATTAAGGACCTAAACATTATTTACTGTAAGTGATATGGTACAAATTTTTTAAATTGAAGCTGTGAAACCATTTTAGAAATTTTAAGACCAATAAATTGTTTTGTAGTATGTAGTTTCAGAATCTGTAAATGACAAAGTTTGACTTTCAGTAGGTCAAAAAGTATTGAATCACTTTGTCTGAGACCATATCTAGGGGTAATGTACATTTATCTCAACTCTGTGCAAGTTCTTGGCATGTTTCTTTTTCCTCCCTTTCTTCTCTCCCCCACTTTTTTCTTTCTTTGCTATATTGCAGTGAAATCATATTTTAGTGGTTGAAGCAATATAAATTTATTCTAAGTATAAAGGAGATGAATTAAAGCCAAATTAACTTCAATGTCTTTCTGTTGCTTCAAATTGAGAGAATATATTTGGTTGGTATAGTGGGGAAAGGTGTTGGCCCTGATTTAGTCAGCTCTATCAGGGAGGGGGCATCATAGGGCCCCTAGATTCATCTTTCCTGTGGGGGTTCGGGGGTGGGGGCTGTGGTTGTAGCTGGTGTGTGTGCATGGGAGGGTGAGCAAGCAGAGAATGGGAAGGGGTTAGCTGTGCAGATACCTCTGAAATGCCCATAATAGTAACTGCTCAGCTTGAATAGAGAAAGACTGTGTTTCCTTTCTAAGAGCATGAAAAATATTCATTAAAATTAACAGGTAAATGATTTTAATTTTAAAATCATTAAAATTAACAGGTAAAGTTTTTCTTTTTATTCTGAGGCTGGTCTTCTGTTCATCCAATCTTTTCACTGTTTCCTAGTATTTATTTTAGGCTATATAGCATAATCCTATTCATAAAAATAAATTTCAGGTCTCTCTCTCTCCCTCTCCCTCTCACCCTCTGTCTCTCCCTCTCCCGCTCTCCCCCTCTTCCTCTCTCTTCCTCCCTCCCTCCCTCCCTCTAGCTGAGATCCCTGCTGAGGAAAAAGAAAGATAATATTTTGTTTTCTACTTGATATCTAAGGAAAAGTCTGGATTCAGATCCAGAAGTTGCTTTTATTTTTTTCTCCTGAAGATCAACAAACTTTGTGAAATGTTTTACACCATGAGAACCAGAGTCAGATAGCTCCCTGTTGTCTCAGAAGAAGAATGTGTTTTGAAATGCTCTTTTAGTCAGTTTATTTTCACTGTCTTTTTTTTTTCTATTTCCATCTCTTCCTCCCTGCTCCTGCCCTTTGACATCGTTTAGCAGTTTGTACTCAGTGTTAGCATTTTGATTATTTTTCAAGTTAAAAATAAATAAACGATGGGAGTAACATGGATAAATCTCTGGAATGAAATTTGAGATCTCCCCAGCTAACAGAGAGACAGATTCACGTGACCACATGTTTGTTTTCATACTTCTCCAGATTTCTGTTGGCAACATAGGCTGTGTCACTGCCCAGCCAGAAAGCATTTCTTGGCCCAGTGTATAAGACCACATTTAATCCAGCATGCCTTGTAAATTCTTGTGCAGAATGAAAATATGAGACAGATGTAGTACTTCCTGTAGAGCAGAACCATACATTATTCATTCAGGCCACAAATAAATGTTAGCTTCTATTTTGTGTTAGGCTAAATGCTGGGAATATAATTGAACAAGACAGGTAGCTGTGTTTGCCTCAAGTAGCATGGGATGTAGTTAGAGAAGCATACAGGCAAACAGTTACCTTCTGAAGTGATAAGTGCTGTGGCATGGAAAGTGCAGTTTGCTGTGGGAGCACTTATGAGGAGCATTAAACCAGATGGGGTGGACAGGCAGAGGTCAGGGAAGAGTTGAAGGAAGTCTTAAGATGAGACTGGAAGGAGTACAGATTAGCTAGACAAAGGGTGAAAGAGTAAATATAAAAGACAAGGAAAATAAAGGTATTCATAATCACCACAGACTTTAATGCGGTTTCTGTTTCTGGAGATATTTACTGAGTGCTGCCTTTGTGTCATACTACCCAATAACCTAGGCAGCAAAGCTGGGTGGACAACTAGCTCTTCTTTACCAAAGTGGACGTGCGAAGAATGGTCATTTCCAACCTAGGCAAGTCATTGGAAGTTCCTTTCAGAGCTTCAGTGTGCTTTCAAGGAATCCTGAAGCCCAGCATGCCTGTGCACACTCCATCCAGGGTGATGGCACCTTGGCCAGAGCTTCGGGAGCACGTGAAAGCAGGTCAGCCATGTCTATAAGCTAGGGATTTTACCCCTTGTTTAAATAAGTAATGCCTGCTTACTATAAAAAATTGTAGTTCACCCAGTCCTCTCCTGAACCACTTCACTTACTTACTTTTTTATCTGGTGTTTAAAAGCATCTGAAGTTTTAACACTGCTAAAAGATAATGTTTGGCAAACTCGATACATAAAAATGTAAAATTTCTATATGATGAAAGACTCCCCAAACAAAGTTGAACTACAGATGATACTGGGGAAAATATTTGAAATACATAAGAGACAAAAGGTTAAAATTCTAAAAATCCTGATAGTCAACAGTGAAAGAAAGAAAGGAAGGAAGGGAGAGAGAAGGAAGGAATGAAGGAAAGGAGGGAGGGAGAGAGGGAGGGAGAGAGGGAGGGAGGAAGGAAAGGAGAAAGAAAGAAAAGAAGAAAGGAAAGAAAGGAAAGAAAGAGAAGGAGGGAAGAGAGAGGGACGGGGAGGGGGGCGGAGAGAGAGATCCTATAGAAAAATAAGCTAAAAGTAACAAACAGGAAATTCATTTAAAAATACAAATGGCCAATAAACTTATGGGAACTATAAATTAAAACACCAACATGCCACTTTTTCCCATTAAAATTATGACAAGTTATAGCATTAAAATGCCAATTCCCAAAAATGTGTAGACCAGAGCCACTGTACCCCAAGCTTCCAGTCCATTTATAAATTTTGACTGCCCTGGTATTGAATGTGGGGTGTGGGGCTTGAGGTCCTGTAACTCCAGGGAACCCCATTCCCATTGTAATCTATATCAATATCACGTCCTAGAGCACAACTCCATACAGTGGGAGCAATGACCCTTGGAATTGAGCACTATGAGCCCCAGGTGTGGGCACAAAGTATTTGAAAACTTTATTTAAAAAGAGAAATAGCTCTTCATCTTTTCTGGCACTACTCAGCTAATGAGTTCTTGCCCTCCTGCTTTCTTATATAAGATGGAACCTGCCAACGAGAAACACAGTGCTAGAAACAGACTAAGATTAGGGGATTCCTCCTCCTTACTAGCTTGTGTTTTTCAGTCCTGTTTGATTGCTTCATCTCCTGTGTGTTTCTAAAGATAAGAAAAAATCTGGGGACCAGGGGATGTATCTCCAGACTGGGATAGAGACAAGATGATCCACACTGCCCCACCTTCTCACCCCAGGTGGCTCAAAAGGCTTCTTTCACATTACCTTTTATTGGGCCCCATACATCACCTTTGCCTCCTTTGTCACTCCATCCCTTTGATATCTTCTTTGCTTCCAGACACTCCCTTTGGAAATCTGTAGCGTTGATCAGATAACATGGATGTGCATGAGTATGAGGACCTGCTTGGAATCTCTGATGACTTTGGCTTCAAAGTATTGAACTGGGGTCCCAGACAACCCATAGAACCACTGTGCCCTAGGAGCAACCATTCACCTGTCTTACATGAGCTGCAGGTGTCTCAGAGACCTACCAAGGATTCACCACAAGCTTGAAAATCACAAGACTGTGACTCAGCCCTGATGATCAAACTGTGTGCACGTCCTGCATGTTGTCATCAAGCGTGGCTGGAAGGAACCCATCAAAGTCACCTGCCCAGAGAGGGGGTAGGGCCATGCTATGACTAACAATATATCTTGTGTTCAAAGATAAGGTCCTTGTACATTTCCTCCAGTATGACATCAGTACGCTCACAGTGCCTGACGAGCCTCGAGGAGATGGGGCCTGGATCAGGTTGTGTGTGCATAGGGATGCAACTGGGGATGATGGAACATTGCCATCCCTTCGAACCAGCTGCATCATTCTCCCTTTTTATTCTTTCTTATTTCCTGAAGCCCAAACCATTTTTTCATTTTGTCTCATTTTTCCCAAGCAGGGAGCTTGCATTGTGAATACTTCTACCATCAATAGCAGGATAATAGCTTAGCAATATGTCATCAAATTGGGTACCTTGAAGAGACTTGGTGGGGAGGGGCTTTACTTCCCTAGGGTTCTCACTTCAGAAGGTGACCTATTTGTCATGGTTTGCATCTTAGACATCTCAACACTACAAATGCAACAAATTTTAAGTGAATTTACCCTACTCTTAGTCTGTGCCCTGAGCCAGCTCAGGATCCAACACAGCAGTATTGCCTGCCACACATACCCCTACCCAGTGCATACCCAGCTCTGGGTTCAATGATATTGGAGAACTTTAAAATGCAAAAAGCCACTGTTTTCAGGAAAAATGCCCTGTCCTTGACCCACCGCAGACCTGGGCTGCCTTGGTGTTGAGGCGGGGGAGTAGAGGAAAGGTGGGAAGAGCCAGGCCAGGTGTCAATATTATGTATCAAGCTTGGAACTCACTTCACACTCCAGTTGTAGAAAGTGAATGGAAGACCACATGAAAATAAATACAAGCTGGTTGCCCAAGTGTTCTTTTGCCTTTGGGACTGTTTTTCCCTCTCTTTGGCTCTGGCTGACAAAGAGGAAAGGAGACAGCAGGTAATGTTTTACCACCCTCAATCCACCCTGAGTACACGGAATCCTACAGCCAAGTAGCCAAGGTTACTGTGCTGCATACTTACACACCTGTACCTCACACACCGAGCTCTTTTAACCTGCTCATGGGTGAGAGAGGAAGGGAAGGTCTTCAGCCTGTGAACTAGGCTATTGAAGACTAGCCACTTTTCATTTATCCAGGTGGGTGTACAAGACCCAGCACCCAAATATGAGAGCACTCAACTATTAGAAGAACAAACATATGTGGAAAGAATAAATCTCCTTGGTTATGCAAATCTGTGAATGGAGACCATCCTCTACAGTGGAAATGGTAGCCTTGTAGACTCATTGATTTTCTCTAATCGTACACAAACATTTCTTGGATAAGAAATTTTCATTCTAAAAGGAAAGACTTTCTTGCTGACTTGATGAAATGTGTCCTTAAAGACAGAGCCTGGAAAAGGGGTGAGGGTGGCCTGAGGAACTTGCCATCCTCACCCATGCTGGCAGAGCCTGGTTGGGGACTCAAGGGCTCATGGAATGGAAGTGATGCAGGCACAGTGGCTGATTCATGATTCTGAACATTTTGTGGTGATATCTAGAGACATGAAAACCAAATAAAGGTATCCCACTTGATCATGTTCTGTCTGGGTGAGAAAGAAAACCTTCACAGACATACTTGTATAAATTGGCAAGATTTTAATAAAGACAATAGATAAAATTTTGTACCAATGTTAAATTTATTGTAGTTTATGTCCACTGCATATATCTAGAGGAATATATTTTTTAAAACCATATTGAAACTGTAGTATTTATAGGTAAAGAATTTTGACATATGCAACCTACCCTTGAATATTTGGGAAAAACCTATCTATCCATGTATCTGGATTGAGAAAAAGAAAGAAAGTTTTAGTGAGCAAGGGAGTCCAAGGAATGGATGGTTAAAAGAGGTCAAACCTGGGTCATATTCATGCAACTTCTCTTTAGGATTTATATTATTCCAAAGTTACGAGTAAAACCAATTGACTCTGTTTCCTTCTCATTCAAGAGGCATACATCACCTTTTAATTGCTTTAAATTTTTATTATGAAAAATTTCAAACATGCACATCAGAGGAAATACATAATGAATTCTTAAGTATCCACTTCCTGCCTTAAAAATTATTGTCATTTTGCCATTTGTGGCAATGCCATCTTAAAACATACAGGAACAGCAGTCCAATTGAACTTTGTGTCCAGCATCTCTCAGAGGCAGTGCTGAGTCCCCTTGGGCAAAGCCGTCTGACCCTGTAGAGCTCTCCCAGCCGTTCACAACACTTGGGGAACACACTTTCCACAACAGATTTCCACAGCATTGGTGCTTGGCACTCAGTAAGCTTTTGAAGCTCTGGGCGTAGGTCTGCTTTGCTTTCTAGTCTGTTCTGGGGTCTATTTTGAATGAATTTCCTTCATATAACATACAAGGAAGTTGTCTGACAAGAGTAATTTCAGTGCACAATAGTACAATCCTTCAATCACCTAGTAACTGCAGCGTGCAAAATCAAGCAACTGGAAATGTGGTTGAAAATTCAGATTGCTCTCTAAATACTTTCTAATGTTAATTTTAAAAAAAGATGTAGTACTGACATACAACTAAAATGAGAGTTTGGGAGTTCACTCAGACATTTCTTAATTTTGCCTGAATAGCTATCAAATATGAAATTTATATAGAATTATTTAGTTATACCATGTGTGACATTTTATGCCATATTATGGCCTTATATTATTGAAATAGCTCATGTGACTCAATTTACTGTAACAGGGAAAATATCTGAATATGGGAAAGCAGACTCAAGGTATACAGCTTACCCTAGAATTGACATGTTTCCATTCAGTTATTTTTTTGTGATTAGAAAAGAGCTCTTGATTAAATTAACAAAGCTTAGTGATAAGCTGTTTTATAAATAACTGTACATTTTTGTCCCTTGAATGTGCCAAGCTCTTTCCTGCCTTGGATCTTTTCACTTGCTATTTCCAGTGCATGGAACCCTGCCTCACTGGCTTGTCATGTGACTGGCTTCTTCAGCTTTAAGCTTAAATATCATCTTCTAATAGAGGCACCTGTTGTTGTGCACCCAACATTCATCTATCTTTCTTTTGGTGAAAGAGTGACCCAATTTTCCTTTAGAGTTTTATCTTTTACCCTTTTTAAAGCTTGTGGTTTAGGTGAGGTGGACCCCATGTTCAGGTCCAGATGTGGTCCTGATCGGCCTGAGCTAATTAGCATATTCTATTACCCTGATCACAGATAGGCCTGCAACCCAATCAGAGCCAGGTAGATGAGAGGGGACATTTTATCAGGGTTTCTGTGAAAGAAAAGTTCCTTTCTCTTTATTGAGAATTTTTGGAAGAGAACTTCTTTCCCTGGATTGTTGGATAGTAGTTATGCTCATGAATGGGATTATGTGTGTGTGTGTGTGTGTGTGTGTGTGTGTGTCAAGGACTGGAGAGTAGCAACCACGTGGAGCCTATGGATGGATGACTTCATCAGTGAGGAAAGCAGCGATGAGAGGCAGGCTGAAGAAGATCTTCTGAAATGACTTTGAGTACCTGGACCAAACCTTGCAAGATATTAGATCTATCCCCACAGACATCAATTAATTCTCTTTATTTTTTTAAGCCAGTTGTTGTTGTTATGTATAACATAAAGAGCTTTAATCAATATAGCTGGTCAGAGGGGATTTTCCTGACAAAGTTATCTAAGGTGGTCCCTCTCCCCACTACTACTTCTCATGAACCCTGTTTATTTTTTTTCATGTTAGTTACTACACTTGGTAGTTATATTCTTGATTTATTTGCTTGCTTGTTTATTTTCTATTTCTGCTACTAGGATGTAAATCTTCAGGTGTCCCTAGTTCAAGAATTGTCACCAGCAGCTAGAACAGTGTCTGAGAAGATGGAAGTATTAATAGCATTTATTAATTGTGTGGATAAGTAACTTTTTTGTAGATCCAAAACTGCATTTTCTTTAGTTCCTTGCTGTAAGCCCCCTTATAAAAGCAAAGAAAAAAAAGTAGATTATAATTAAACTGCGTGTGCTCATCAATATGAATTCTGAAAGTCCTTTTCCAAACAAAATGATTTTCCTGGAAGTCAGTTTTAACATGAAATTTTGTTATTTTTACTTAACCGCAGTTAGAGTTCCAACAGTTTTATAGTTTGGTCTCAGACAAAGAACTCTTTCACCATCTGCTTTTACTTTTGAAACAGCTCTCCAGAAGACACTCACTTGAAAACACATCGAAATAGAACTTAGCTTTAAGAGAAAAGTACAATGTTTTTCTCCCAAAAACTTGACCCAAATGGTTATAATTATTTAGTACTTTTTGGCAACAACAAACAGAACAACAAACAGCTTCATCATTTTGTGAATGTTGTAGGTAATGATTAGAAGGAAATGAGATATGAATGTAGTAAAAAATAATTTAGATCCTCTGAAAGGTGCTGCAGAAACATCTTGGAGAAGAACAGTATCGATTTCTAATCCTGTCTATAACATATGAGTTGTTGCTTTACCTGAGATATAACAATTAATAGCAAAGGATTCTGTTTTCTGACTTTTCCATATTTTAAAATATAAACTATTCACAATTGGGAAAACATAATTTTTTACATGACCTTTTTTTTATTATTCTCATAGAGTGATTTTAAATCTTGTGGAGACCACAATAATTTTGCTATTTTTTTTTAATCAGAATTTCTAGCCTCTTCAGTAATTGGTGCTGGGAAAACTGGAAAAATATGCAAAAGAATGAATCTGAGCTGTGAACTCTTACCATATACTGAAATTAATTCAAAATGGATTAAAGACCTCCATATAAGACCTGCAACAATAAACTGTATAGAAGAAAACATAGGTACTAAACTTATATACCTAGGGCTCAAGGAAGACTCCATTGAACCTGACCTCAAAGGCAAGGGAAGTAAAAGCAAAAATAAATGAATGGGACTACATAAAACTGAAAAGCTTCTGCACAGCAAAAGAAACCATCAACAAGGCAAAGAGACGGCCAACCAAATGGGAGAAAATATTTGCAAACAACGCATCTGATAAGGGTCTAATATCTAAAAAATATAAAGAACTAGTATGACTCAATAACAGCAAAACAACCCAATGAAAAAGTGGGCAGAGGACCTGACTTCTCCCATGAGATACACAAATGGCCAACAGACATGAAAAAAATGCTCATCCTCATTAGCTATTAGGAAAATGCAAATCAAAACCACAATGAGATACCACCTCACACCTGTGAGAATGGCTGTTATCAACAAGACAAGGAATAACAAGTGCTGGAGAGGATGTGGAGAGAAAGGGACTCTGGTACACTGCTGGTGGGAGTGCAAACTGGTACAACCACTGTGGAAGGCAGTGTGGAGGGTCCTCAGAAAATTGGGAATGGAGTTACCATTTGACCCAGCAATCCCCCTTCTGGGGATCTACCCAAAGAACTTGAAAACCTTTGTCCGCAAAGACTTATGTACCCCAATGTTCATTGCAGCGCTGTTCACGGTGGCCAAGACAAGGAAACAACCAAAGTGCCCTGTGACAGATGACTGGATAAAGAAGCAGTGGTGCATACACACAATGTAATATTACTCAGCTATAAGAAAAGATAAAATACTACCATTTGCAACAATATGGGTGGACCTGGAGATCATCAATCATACTAAGCGAAATAAGCCAGACAGAAAAAACCAAGAACCATATGACTTCACTCATATGTAGAATATAAAACTGAAAGCAACAAAGAAAAAACAAACAAAAAAACTCATGCACATAATCAATAGTTTAATGGTTATCTAGGGGCAAGTGGGGAGTGGGTGGGAGAGAAAGGAGGGGGGTGGGAGAGGAGGGAGGGGGAGCCAAATACATGGTGATGGAAAGAGAATTCACTCTGGGTGGTGAACATATAATGCAACAAATAGACGATGCACTGTAGAATTGTACACCTGGAACTTATGTAATTCTTGCTAACCAATGTCACCCCAGTAAGTCTAACAATAAAAAAATACATTTATTTAAAAAAGCTTAGAGACGAAAAGAATTTCTATCTCTGGGTATTTAAATTGACAATTCAAATTAATTGAATAAAAAAGTATTTATTAAGCAGCTAGTATTAAGTGCTAAGTACTGTGTTAGACTTCTCTGAGCCCAAGATAACAAAATCCCAGCTCTTAAGGTGCCTATAATTTTGTTGGCACTATATGGTAAATGTTCTTAATACCTATTTTATATTTTAAATGTGTAGATGACAGGAAATTTAAAAGATGAATTGCTAAAATTTGTCTCAATGTAGAATTTTAATGATCGGTTCCTGAAATATGTTATATGACCATTTGGGAAATCTAGTTAATTGATTCCTGGGACCAAAATTATATAAGGGGATCCTAGAGGTTTAGTGTGTGATCCATTTCCTGTGTCAGATAGTAACAGAAGAAAACAATCCTAGAAAATAAATATTCATTCTATTTTGATGTCCTGAAAAACATGACTTCCTAAAAATAGACTTTCATGTTCTAGGATAATAAAATCACAATGGCACTTTTTAAACAAGATATTGTTAGAATTCTGGTGCTTTGTCTTTGAATTACAGGACTTAAAAGACAAAAAAATGATTTTTAAAAATTTCAAAAACTGAAAAGTTGAGAAAGAAAAATGCTTTCAATTTCCAAAAAGAAATAGAAGCCTAAATAAGTAGTTAATAAGCAGTAAAATTTGTGGGGCATGAGATAAATGACAAGGGCATTTAATCGACCAAAACATTTTAATAAATGCAATTATTCTAGCATTTAATCCACAGAAACCTTTGGTGTCTTCTTTATTCATGAAGTACCCACTGTGACTTCCCACCATTGTCAGTGTTAATTATGGTGCTGCTTTTGAGAATACCCGACCTAAGAGCTCTCTGTATAACTGAAGGCCTCCCCTCTGGTCCTCTGCCACTGGGCAGAGACCTCTTCTACCAGTGATGCAGCCGGAGCTCTCCCTTTGCCACTGTTCCTTCTTCTCAAGTCCTTGCTCCCTGCTGACAAACCTTGTTAAAATTATTCAAGGCTTGGAGTGCTTTTGTGCACTAGCTCTACGCTAGTGAGGGATGACATGGTCAGCAGCAACTCTGGATTCCTCTCTTTGGTGTGCTAGGGGAATCTAATTGAGTGTTTTGTATAGATAGCATTCCAGACTACAAATTTAGAATTAATCTTCAGTTTCCTTTTCTTTCCCCAAGTCTGGATTCTCTGTTGTTGTTGCTGTTTCTATCTCTGTTCTACCCCACATAGTTCTGTTTCATTGAGGACCCCATCCGATTGAACATGGAGCTGATTGAAGGTTGACCACAGAAATACCAAGCTGTGTTAGCATTTCCTCTACTTACCTGCTTGCTTATTGTTATCTCATTTGAGTGAACCTGTCTGAGCACCAGAATCAGTAGGGAAATCTTTACAAACATGCAGATTCCGAGGCCTATTTCATACCTCTTAGCAGTGGGATCTGGGAATCTGATTCTGATGTCATGTATGGGACCCATTAGTGAAAAGGAAAAGATTCTGAGACTGCTTGAGTTTTTAGACTCTGACCAGATTGATTTGCCAGTCTGTGCAACGGGAAAATAAGGCCAGGTCTCTCCATCTCAGCGGTTGTTGTGAGGCTGATGGCTAAATGCTTTATTATTATTATTTTTAAGAAAAAGCAATTTGCAATAGCTGTTATTCTGCCAGGGAAATGGAGCTTGCGAAGTACAAGTGTCTCACTGCTATTCTGAGTCTGGATCTAAACCTAATTATAGAAGTCAGTCTTGGGAGTAGTATAGGGAATTCTCCATCCGAACCCCTTACCCCCACAGTCCCAAACCTGTATAGCGCATCCTAAAGTTCTTTTAATAAAGGAAATGCCTTTTATTCCATAATTAAACATAAGACTCATCTTCAAAACATTTAATGAGATTAGCATATTTACTCAAACTGACTGAAACTGTCTTCCATGGCCCCTACTTGAGAGTAGCTTTGAAGAGGGCTGAGTGTTTTGCAGGAAACTGGTGCATACCTCCCAGGAGCTGGGCAGGCAGGAGGAGCTGCTATCAAGTGTGTTGCAAAGTGCAGACCAGAAACACTAGGAAATGATGTCCACAAAATACACATACTTCAAAATCTTTTCTAGGCCCAGCTCCTGATTTGACACCTTATTTTATTTCTACACAGGCAGCAGCCTCATCTTTCTCACATCAGATCTGCCTGCCTTTTCTGGTGAAAGTTAGAACTATATTTGAGATTTTGCTTCAGGAGATAAGCATTTGTAAGTTTCTTAATTTACAGTTGGCTCATATGTGAAAAGAAAGGGGAGCAGGGAAAGAGGATGGTAGGAATCTAATTTCTAATTCACCCTGGAAGTGGTAAGCATGATATTTGTCAATTGATTTAACTGAATCTCATTCACATTTTAATTAGGAAAAAGCAATTTGAATCAAATACCCCCCAATAAAGCATAACACTTTTCATTAAGTTTTTCTTTCAAGATAGCTGTTCTTCCCCGGGAAGAAAAGACAACATAAAAAAGTTTGCCATCAATTCTGCCATTTCCCTTTTAGAAATCGTGTATGTTTGATCAAGATCATGGATATTCGGGTATTTGAAGTAGCAAACAATCAGCATTTTTGGTTGACATTTGCAAAACAGCAAAGAAGCACATTGGGAAAGAATTGCAGGAAGCGGAGCTCTGGATGGTGGAAGGCAAAGAGGAAATACGGCCTTGGAGGCTTCAGCCTTCCCGGGAGCTTGGGACTTTCACTATCTAACACGTCCAATGACGTGTCCCACATCAGCTTCAGTCCTAAAGGACTTGGAGACTCGAACCGGTAAAAAACAAACTCTCTCTGAATTGAAAACAACTCAGTCACCAAGTTTAGTATTACAGGGGGAAAAAACATTTTGTCTGTTTGATCTTTCTTAACTAGCTTAATCGTCACTAGGTGGATATCGGAGAACAAATTTATTGTTTAGGTCTCTGTTAGGAATAAGGAAGGGGAAGAAAGAAACACATATGTTGGGCTTTTTGGCAAACTGCTCTCCCAGGGTTTACAACAAGAGATGAAATATGTCATATAGGACTGATTAATATTCATTCTTTTTTTTTCTAGATAGAGGTCAAAGAATCATGTGTAACCCAAGTCTTTTTTCAGTTTTAATCATTTAGTGAGAGTGTCAGTACTAACGTGAATCAATGCAATTTGTAAGCCAACTAAGGCGTCTGCAGGCATATTTGAACCTTGACACCCCTCCTCTCCTACACTCTGCTTGCTTCCGGGTTCCCTGCCAAAATGGGCACGTGAGAAAGGCTGGCTCAGCTCTTATTAGGGAGAGAAAAAAATAATACCACTTGGATTTTGTTTTTTGCTGACACCATGTATTTGAACTGGTGTGTTTAGATATTTTAGATGGAAAAGCCCTCCTAAATCAGAAGGTCAGTCCTTCAGTTATGCAGAGAAAGCAATAGAAAACATACCACTGGGGAGCTGTGAACCACAGTTTCCATTTTGCTGTGAAAACCTCATGTGTCTACAGTGTTGTGATTAGCCGTTTCCTATTGGGAAAATGCAATTTAGACTTCTCCCACCTCCCCTTTTTTTCCTTTTTTCAAAGTTATCACCTGCATTTTTAATATATAGTTACCCATGATCCATAGTGAATCCTTCCTCCCACAGCACTGGTCCTCCCTGTTATCATGGAGCAAAAAGACTAGAAGCAGGTCAGTCTGGAGGACTGGGGGAGGAGGTCAATGGGTCCTTCCACAGCACCTTCAGCCACTCTCTGAGTCACTACAGCTAAGTCTTTAATCTATAAACAATGTGCTTGCTATGCACAGTGTTGAGACAAGTCCGTAATTTTCCTATATTCTGGCTCTCTCAAAGCCCTCTAACAGAGACATTCCAGAGGCCTCCCTGACTTGTGGTGTTTGGTTGTCTAAGTGAAAATGTAGTTTTTAGGATTGCATAGTTATAGGGCTACCTTACAGGGACAAGTAGATATTTTACAGGCAAAGCATCTACCTAGCATAGTCCCTGACAAGAGAGTAAATGCCTATTAAAAATGTTAGTTCTCTAGATTAGTTCATGCAGTTTCTCTGTAATTCAAATATCCACTAATAGATCAGCTCCTTGAATCCACTTGATTTAATTATGTTGTCTAAAAGGGGAGTAGATGAAATCCCAAATGGGAAAGGGGCTGGGTTTCCAATCACAAATAATTCTCCTTTTGTGATGTTTAATGGATTTTAACCTGTAGGATCATAGATCTTTAAAAAATTATTGATGAATGTCTACAAAAGAATTCAAGAAGATAAAGTTTGAATTCCTAAGAATGCATTGCTTGTGACCTGGTGCTTGATTTACACAATGTATTTTCCATCTGTACTTGTAGATCTTTTGCTTTTAGCTATGATATCTATCTCTAGCATTGCAGAGAGCGATCATAATGGAGTCCTGGAAGACAGCCAAATCACATTTGTGTTGAAGTGGTTGACACAGTTTCTGGGATAAAGAAAATTCCTGCCTGAAGGGGCCCATTTGTTCTTAGACTTAATTTTGTATCATGTGAATTGAACCCTGGAATTTGTATATAAAATTGCTCTTGAAAGGTAAGATATATGGAGAGCTAGTTGTAAATGCTAGTTGATCAAGGCAGACGTGGGAGGAGGAGGGGCAGAAAAGCCAGATTAATTGGCCAGTAAGAGTCTCAGACTGCTCAAACCAGTTGAACATGCTCGTGGGAGCAGGAGGCACCCGCGGGGAAACCAGGTCCCAAAACAATGGCCTTATACCACGTGAGGATGTCATAATTTTAATCTTCTGAGGCTAACTCATTTTGGCAAAACTTTGTAAAGCACAACTATATTTGTAATTTTATGCAAATTAGAATATGGATTTCACATCTGGTTGCAGACTTTAAGCTTAACAATGAGTTCTAACAATTTAACATTCTACTTATTATGATATAGAGCACTGTTCAATTCTCATATTGATGCCTCAAATGATGAGAGTACGAGGGCTGTCCGGATAGTATTCAGCAATGTAATATGAAAAATAGAGGCATTTATGGCTGATTTTTTTCCAGGGAGCTCACATACAGTAAACAAGTAATGTATCTCAAGAGTCTCTGGATACCTAGAAGTCTGAAAACATTATTTTCAGGTCCCTGTATTTTGAGGGGTATGTGTGTTCAGTGATGATATTTAAAATTATTGTTAAACCTTACGTGAGTAAGTTTTCTTTTTACAGTGGTAATTCATAGCTGAAAAATGCTTTCATTACTTTATCTATATTTTAAACCAGGGACTTGACATCACATTTCTGGTGATTCTTATAAAAGGGGTCTATTCTTTACTCAAGCATGAGATATACTTGTAATCTTGAGGAATTTAATTAATCACATTAATATATAGGACTATAAAACAGGATTTATAATGCCTCCTTCAGAAGGTCACTATGGATTAAATGTGGACAATGTTTATAAAGTGCTTGGGACTTATAGGTGCTCAATAAATGTTCTCACTCTGAACTCCTTTTCTTCGTTATCTGGGGATAAACAGGTACAAAACAGATATAAGGATTCTTTTTTTTTTTTTTTTTTTTTTTTTTTTTTTTTTTTTTTTTTTTTTTTTTTTTTTTTTTTTTTTTTTTTTTTTTTTTTTTGCTTTTTGGTATGTGGGTAGCTCCCTGGCTGGGAATCGAACCCAGGCTGCAGTGCTGACAGCGCCAACGCCGAAGCCTTAAGCCACTACACCATCAGGGAACTCCCAGGATTCTAATTGCAGATAGTTGGCTTTGCTTCCTCTAATAAAGATGGTAGAATGGTTTTACCAAGTTGTTGCTATGTCAGACTTTTAGAAAGTTGTACTTAGTCATGATGTCACTCCAGATTCATTGAGAAGGAATTTCATAATTATGAAAAGAAAATGTGACTTGGAGTGCCTTATATTTTCCATCCTTTTACAATTGTCTTTTCCATTAATCTCCAAATAAAAATTATGCAATCCCCCATTTGCTCACCCACAAGAAACTTATTTTCCTTCTGGGTCTTTTTGAGAGTTTTTTTGAGTCTTGCCTGTCCTGTTGTCATTTGTCACTTTTTATTTAGTTACCCTCTCAGTTCACGATTGTCGCTGGCTATCTAGTCATCATTCTCCATGTCGATCTTCCTACCTCTTCATAACCCCCAAATGAAGACAGAGCCCCTTCCTTCATTTTCTAAGACAGTGTTAATACAGGCAGATACTAGATTACAGTGGTTAATAAGAAGAGTTAAGGAACTTGAAAGCTGCCTGTCAAAATCTTTGTCCCTTAGGAAGTTCCCTGGTGGTGTAGTAGCTAGGCTTTGGTGCTTGCTCTCAATGCCACTGCCTGGGTTCGATTCCCAGCTAGGAAACTACTCCCCGGCAAAAAAATAAAAAAACTTCGTCCCTGGGTTTCCTCTCCATGCTTCATCAAGAATCAAGATGGGGTTTGTAAGAGCTGGGGATTGAAGGTCTACATGTGGGAATATAAGATGATGTCCACTTTACATGAGGAATCTAAAATAGTCAAACTCTTAGAAGAAGAGGGTAGAATGGTAGATGCCAGGGACTGGGAGGAGGGGGAAATAGGGAAGTATTAGTCAAAAGGTACAAAGTTTCAGTTTTAAAGGATCTATAAGACCTAGAAATCTATTGTACAGTAGCATAGTGCCTATAGTTAACAATGCTCCCTTGTATACTTAAAATTTGCTAAGAGGATAGATCTTATATTAAGTTTTTATCATAATAATAAATAAATAGGACAGTAGGAAACTTTTGGAGATCATGGATTGTCTATGGCATAGGCTGTGATGATGGTTTCTCAAGTGTATACTTAACTCCAAAACCTCTTCAAGTTGCATACATTAAATATACATGAACACAATTTTTTGCATGTTAATCACACCTCAGTAAAGTAGTTTTTAAAATATAAAAAATGATCTCCATAGTTGCTTCAAATTCAGATTCTATTTTATTTTAAAAGCATCGTTTATTCTAAAAATTGCAATCGCTTCTCAGCCTTTTGGCTAAGATCAAGTGTAAAAAATTACATATATTACAATTAAATTATCTTTATATACTTATGTAAATTTAATAAATTACTAAAATTTAAGTATAACCAGTGTAATTTCATCTTTAATTTTATACAAAAGGCTTTGCATATAGCAACAAATTAATCATATTAATTTCCCATTGTGGGAGATATTATATTTCTATGAACTTCTTAGTCTCCTGAAAAAAAATATTTTTGGAGGTGGCAATAAAGATATATATGTTATTATAATAAGTATATATATTTTATTAGCAGACAACTATAGCTGATATAAAAGTAATTGATTTTATTTCTAATAAGTTCATGATGAGTTGATTTTAAATTAGATTTCTATGAGATCATGTTATCCCTCCATCAAAAAAAAAAGTCAGATTGTCTTTTCTCTTTGTTTGGTCATGTGGATAATTTCCCTCAGAATTGATACTATATGAAGATTTGAAGTTATACGAAGGAATTTGAAATAAAGTACCTAGAACATAACCCATAATTCAAGTCACCTTATAGTCATTTTTGGTGGTTATTTTCAAGTATTGTTTCTGAAGGGGAAATTCAGGGGCTACTAGGTCTCACTTCTCACTCCAGGTGGGTCAAGGAGATACGCAAAACACAGAGGTTTTCCTCTAGCTCCAAACTGTGTAGCTTTTCAGAGCCAACAGGCACACTCTCTGGGTCTGGGGTGGTGGCATGCACCCCAGTACTGTGTAATGTGCTTAAAGTATTTGGGGAGACTAGGGGTGGAGAAGGAAAGGCTTCATTGCCTCAAATTTAGTAATGGTTGATTTACTAAATGAATCATTTGCTATGATTCATTTATAAGTTTGATTAGTGATTATGGAGATTATGGTAATAGCAACTTCGTTTGAAAAACTTCAATTATTGCTAGTTATAGGTAATGACTAAAACATCAGTATTTTATATATGTATTTATATGCGCACACATTTTAAACAAATCAGGCTTTAAAAACAAAGATACATCAAATTGTTTCTCTCAGTTTACATATTGTCTGTTCCTCATCTTCCTCTGAGCGTTGGTAATTCCCATCTCTTTTAAACCGCATCATTTAGAAAGAATTAAAAGAAAACCCACCGTAGATCTGGCCCCTCGGGCCTGCTGACCTGCTAATTCAGTCTTGAAGATGAATTACAAATCATGAAGTAGCTAGAAGGTAAATATTCCTTTTAGTTACCTCATAGTGTATTTTAGTTTGTTTTAAGTACCGAACTTAGTTTTTTTTATGATTGGTAAAGTTGCTGCATCTGGACACAATTATTTTATAAATAAAGAAGTATCTAAGTTAATATTAATATATCCTATTCATTTCTTGCTTATAGTGGAGGGGACAGCAATCATGTTAGCCACAGAGGAGGAACAAATTACGTATGAGGGCTGCCTGGAAAGTGTTACTATTTAGTCATGTAATATGCAAAATAGAGGTATTTGTGGCTGGATTTTTTCTGGACAGCTGTATAGTAACATTGCTCTCACTCACTCTTTCACAAGCCTTTCCACATTCTTTTGTGGGAGGAAAAGGGGTGGAGATGCTGTCTACAATTTTGGGCATGCCCATGAGTCTGTGAGGTGCTTGTGAATGCCACCTCTCTTGTCCCTTAAGGTGAAACTGTGCTTAAGAAGCACTGCTCCAAAAGAGTGGATTTTGAACTTTTAAAGCAAGAATCTTTTTCTCAAAAGAAATTTTACATGGAAATTTTACATTTTATCTGAAAAAGATAAAATAGGTAAAAACACACATTCTCTTGGTGAAATGGTGGGGGGTGTGGTGGGAAAATTACAGAACTCCAATGGCTGGGTTTGCTTTTTTGGGTTTACTTACCTGCCAAGGGGCCTGAGGTATTCTATAGAACCCCCGGGCCAGAAAGAACATAGTTTGGATTGCTTTATAGTTGACTCTGTTGCATCATAATAGCATCACCAAAGAGGTTGCAAATACACAAATCAAATATTGGATACTTCTTGGGAGAATAGCTGAGAGATCACAGTTATCCTCAAACTCTTGATGGGTCACTTGGCCATCACAGAGAAGGAGGAAAAGACAAGTGGAGGAGGCTCTGCTGCCTTTCACTCCAAAATCCCTCCACATACAGTTACTCATATCTGTCTATCCTACTGGCTTTCACATGTAGGACATTTTTTAATGAAAATACTCAATTTCTGAAAACAAACTTTACATTGTTTAATATTTTCCTTTATACATAAGGAATCTCAGTACTGAAGAAGTTGTAATTCTTGTCTCTATGTTGATTCAATTAGTAAATATCAGAATTAAGACTTGAACCAGGGTCAAGTAAACAATTTGGTTGTTGAATTGAGTGTGCGTTCTTTGACTAGAACTATCCTAGCTAGTCAGGAGCAGCCTCTTGTTGCAGACTTCCCCTGGGTTACAATTTTCTTTTTCATTTTGGCTAAGCTTCTTCCAGAATGACCATGGCATGGAAATTATTCTCCTGCTCAGCATACACACAAAGAGAACTTTCAACTGGGAATCTTCAATGTATATCCACTTTTGGCTAAAAGTTTAGAGAATTGCATTGGTCTGGTGCCTGCTTGCATATGGCATGGTTTTATATACATTATGACATAAGGGAAATACACGAGGCTTTAATAGAACTTATATAATCTAGTTTTTTTGGCGGGGGAGTGGGGGGCGGGAAGAGGCGGGGCCGTCGCTCTGAGTTGTGATGTCTGTGGCTGCTCCTGTTTCCTAGCTTCTGTCAGTTATGTAACATTTGTGGATGTAAGAACCCAGCTAAAGTATTGAGTGAAATGTCAACAGTCAGGAAAAGAGGTGGATTTATCTGTGTAATATTGAGTTGTTTTATTTAAATGTGTGCTTTCTATAGTATCTCTACAAGAACATCTCTGCAGATTTAAAATTTCTCCATTGTTCTCTAGGCCAGTTGTTCCCAACCTCTTTTTACTTGTGTACCCCTTTTAAATTCATCTCTGTAAATTGTACCCCTTGTTTTTAAAACAGCTGTTTTTAAATAAACTTTTGTTCTCCTGGGAAACACAACCACAGTAGGGGGTCACTGACAGGCCACTGGGTTGAAGCAATAGAAAGCAAGAAAATAAAAAAATATTTTTAAGAGAGAGGGGGAAGGAGGGAGGGAGGAAAGAAAAAAGGAAGGAAGGAAGTATGACAATATTGCATCTAAAACGCCAGTGATCTTTGGTGCTCATGATTAAAACCATGGAGCTTGAACAGCCCTGGGGAATAAATATTTTTCATTAGCTGCACAGCTGCTGTCAAACCTGGTGGATACGTCTTACGCTGCTTTCTATGCTCATTGTCAGAGAAAAGAGAGACAGGAACTAGAGTTTTGGCTAATGCTGCTTTGGAAGGTACTCTTTCTTTATGCAGTTCATGAAGTATTGAAAGAATTTAACAAACAACCTCATCATATCAGGAAACTTTAATACTTATTTTTTTGTCAAGCATCCTCCTAATTCTGACATATTTTCTTGCCATTTTTCTCATGTTGTGCTCCTTGCTTAGCCTAGTACATAGTTACTACAATCCTGTGCTGTTTAGCGATAAGGATACATTCTGAGAAATGTGGCATTAGTTTATTTCACCTTATACGAATATCATAGAGTGCACTTACTCAAACATGAAAGGCAGAGCCTACTACACACCTAGACTATATAGTACAGACTATCGCTCCTAGGCTACAAGCCTGTACAGCATGTTACTATACACAACAACATGAGATTAAATGAAGCACAAGATAAAACGAAGCAATCAAGAAATGTGGTAGACACCAGCTATATGAACCTATTGCCAGCATAACTTGAGACTATTTCATAGCAAACTAGTTTTTATAAATGACTCTATTATTGGCTTATGTGTTTGCTTTATCATTTTCTATCCCTATTTTAAACTGTACTCTTCCATTTCAATGTGAAAAATGTGAGCATTTGTATGTGCAAGGTCAAGAATGGTGGAAGGGAGATACCACGTGACTGCACAAAACTGGTGATATGTTCATTATATACATCTAATGAGCAAAAAAATATTACAGTGGAGGCAAAATTTATCAGTGCATGAAGTAGATAAAAAAAAATGGTTTCCTGTATACTGCCAGAATTCCAAACTGGGTGGCTATAGTGCAAGGAGAATTTAGAATGCAATATGGGTAAGTGGAACAACTACTGTTTATTGTTCAGGTGATAACATGGTTAGGGTGAAAGACGAATGACAGCACTATTAATAATAAAGGCTGTCAATGGAAAGACAATGTGAATACTTCAGAGGAATGGGATGAACCACCTTTGCCGTTGCCATTATCATTGTTGGTCATTTCCCTTTTGTACAGATGTTGTGATGAGTTGGACAGACTTTTGCTCAGTAACTCAACTCAGCAGCGGCCCTTTCATATAATTTTATTAATTGGTTGAACTCACAGATTTTAAAAAAGTTTAATATTGTAGAGAACTTTGGAAGCCAACTAGCTGAACTTTGTCATTTTACAGATGAGGAAAAAGGAGGCCAGACAAATAAATGATGATGTAAATTGCTTTATTTGCAGCAGAATTAGGTCTAGAATTTAGGTCTCTTGGTTCCTGCACCAGTGTTCTTTTCTTCATGTTATGCTGTCTCTTTAGTATATCTGAAAATCCGCCCCCTCCTGCCATCCTGCAAAAACACTTTCTTCACTTGCCAGGATCCTGAAATTAGAAAATTAAGTATTTTTATCATTTGCTCATTTGTTGCTTAAATAATATTTAAACAATTCAGGACTGATACAAATGAAGCTTTGTTAGTTATTTATATATGAAATTGAATCTGTCCCCTATTTCCTGGAACAAGTTTTGCTGAGGGTTGGCAGCTGGTTTGGTAGTGGAGGAAGTTATATGGAGGTACCTGGAAGGCATACATGGTATGGGGAATACACCTGGGAAAGGTCAGGAGAAGGTAAGAGGAGCTCTGAAGACCAATTCAGCCCACTTGACAGTCTGCCTGGCCAGGCAGCCACCTGCCATGATCTCAGCTTGGCTTTTGTGTTGATCCTTGTAAAAGCTGATAGAGTATGAACGAGGCCAAAAATGTAAATAACAATTATGATGTGGTGCTCATGAGTCATACCTTGTTACACATTGTTTAATAAAATAATTATTATTCTGCATAGTCCATGTATTCAAAGCATTTAAAAGCATACTGTGTTTTCAGGTTACTTAAACGTGTCCTAAGGTACCATCTTCCTGTCTGATGAGCGTGTATTACTGGTGATCGTCCTATTTTGCATTTTCTGAATTTCCATAGTTCTGAGCAATTTTAATTTTTAGAGGGGGAGCACTTTGTGCTGTATTTAATAACATCGTCATGACTGAAATGGTCAATTAGTTTCAATCAAATAAATGATTAGTAAAATATTATTTCAATTTGTATATTTTCATTGCTTCTTCAAAACAAATACAAAAAAAAAGTTAACCAAAACAAAACAAAATCCCAGCTACTAAGCGTACCAGTGAACTATGTCAAAAAAATTGAGGCATTAGAAAACAGATTATTGATGACACCAATGTGAATTTTTGTGTTTCTACCAAGAGTTGAAGGAACTTGATCATGATTAGCTTAACTTTAAGAATTAGTTATTAAACTACATACTTATAAAAATTTCCCTCTAATGGAGAATAACTTGTATAGTTATGAGAGTTAAAATATCATTATATATTGTCCAGACCCATAGAGTGTACAAAACCAAGCATGAACCATAAGGTAAACTGTAGACTTTGCATTATAATGATGTGCTAGTGTGGGTTTATCAGTTGTAACAAATGTACCATAATGAGGGAGACTATGCAGATATAATGACAAAGAGTATGGGGAAATCTCTGAACCTAATTTTGCTTAATTTTGCTCTGAACCTAAAACTGCTCTAAATAGTAACGTCTGTTTAAAAAAGAAAAAGAAAAAAAGAAGCCTGGACTTGAAAGTGTGGGCTTTTTACAAGGGAGGCAGTGATGATGGAAATGCCCCACCAAAAAAAAAAAAAGTGACAGTGTATGAAAGATTAGTATCTGATTGAAATAAAACAGAACAGTATTGACTGCAATTGACTAGGAAAGACTTAGATATATTTGGCTAAATTCTGTAGGTATCAAAGTTGAATTCATTCAGTTAGTAGGTTCCCCTGCATTTATATTGAAATAAATTTTACTTAATGAATTAAATTCCTAAAGCCAAGAGCAAGAGAGAGGTGAGGGACAGGGGTCAGGTAACAGGGTGGGGAGAAAGAGAGAGAGAGAGACATAGAGAGAGAGAGAGAGAGAGAGAGAGAGAGAGAGAGAGAGAGAGAGAGAGATGTGTAGAGAGAGAGAGAGAGAGAGATGTGTAGAGATGTGTATATGTATATGAGGGCTGTCTGGAAAGTATCCAGTCATGTAACATGAAAAATAGAGTCATTTATGGCTGGAGTTTTGGAGTTTTTCTGGACAGCCCTCGTATACGCATGCATAGATATGTGTGTACACACACACGCACGTTTAGATTCCACTCCTGACGTTCTGCCTGGCTTCCCAAACCCCTGTCAGCTAGGATGAACAAAGGAGCCACTGCTTCTATCATGGAGGCAGAAGACTCTCCTTGACTGTCCTGTCAACAGGTTTGCCAGCTTCACTCCAGAAAATAAGCCATTTGTTTTTGTTTGCAGAGAATTTATGAAGGAGGTAAACTATGATTCCTCGGTTTTGTTAAAAATAGTGTGAGTGTGGTGGTAGTTAAATTTGGGAATCAGAGAGGGAGGTTTGAGACTAATGTCAATGTGTGGGACAGACCCTTGTTCTCAAGTTGTGCCGTGATTACTGAATAGGATTCAATGCATAACAGACACAAGCAGATGTAGATCATCTTCAGAGGCTTAAAGACATTTTAAAAGTAAAATAAATTAGTCTTTGACCCTAGGATACTCTTGAGAGTCACAAATACTTACAGATCCCAAGACTAATGTGTTTTAGCAATAAATAGAGCAGTTTCTGAAGCTGTGAAGGAACAATAGAACTCATTCATTCATTCATATGATCTATGTATGTTCTGTGAGTTAGGTATTTAAAATAAATACTAATTAAAGTGAGAAAATGAAATGAATAGCTATTTTCTTGTTTAATTTGTTTTAGATTTCCTTTAGTTAACACAGTGAAATTGGCATCTTTTCAGAAAGTATCCTTTTAGAAACATAGTTTTATTTATTAAAGATAACTTTACATATCATTTTATAGCTGTACGCTGCACAGAGAATTTATGGTAACACATTTGATCTGAAATCTGTTTCGAACTACTCAGAATATTAAAATTACAAAGCTATGTTAGAGGCCATTATGTATTAGCTTATTTTTCTTATGTAACTTATCTTAGTATTTAACCCATACAAAAATAACATTAAAATTATTAATTTGCTTGGGAAAGCTGAGACACATGACAGATTTTTTTGGTCTTGATTCCTTGGCACAAAGTATCCATAGTTATCACTATTGCATAGTTAAGCAAAATTCCAGAAATATGATAGTATACAATTTGAAGAATTATACTTCCAAAATGATCTATTAAGAGATTGTTTCATAGAATAAAACCAATTTTTTTCTCTAAAACCAATTGTTCCGTGTTCTTACCCTATACATAAATAACTAAATTGATCATCTTTACCCTTGAATGAAATTTGGAAAACTCTGTTTTACAAAAAAACCTGGCTTTCATTAGCATCTTTTAATGAAATTACCCAGCTGAGCAAAGATATTTGAATCTAATAAATAATTGGTCTAAATTCTGTACTGGATAGGGTTTAAAAATTTTTTATTTGGTTTTATTTTTAATCAGCAGTTTCATGTTGGTGTGATTGGAATCAAAGCTCTGACCTACTGCTTTGACCTTAAGACTATACAACCCTATAATTATGATGCCCGTACCTATGCAGAAGCAAGGAACTCATTATTGCGTTTATTTTTAGAATATACGTATATAATAATAAGGTTTGTGAAGGGCACAATGAATCATTGGCCACTGATAGTTTTATTTTTTAATAAATAATAATATATCATTATTAAATGGGATTAGGATGTTTATGTTTCCGTAGTTAAAAAAAACACTGTAAAGGAAGAAAAACAAAATAAACATAAAATAAACTTAAATATCTGTTACTCAAATAGCATTTAAAATATAATTTTGTGTGGACTTAAAAATTGCAAAATGCTTCAGTATTTATTCTTTTAGGGGGAACTATTCCAAAATAACAAAATAAATCAGTTATTTTTCTGATATATAGGTATTACTGAGAATGTATTAGTATTTGGTAGTATTATATATGTAAATCAAATCTTTGCCTTAAATAAAATTATAAACAAAATGTGGTATCCATGGAGGATTTTGATAAAGTAAAAGGTATTTTTGCATTTTATCTTGGTATACAAGGACTGTCTGGAAAGTATTTAGTCTTGTAATTTGAAAAATAGAGGCATTTATGGCTGGATTTTTTCCAGACCACCTTCGTATTTCATCCTTTATGTTTTCCTCATTCAGAAAGCCAGGAAAAAAGGTAATCATTAGAGGGGATAAAGCATCCATTTCTTTCTTTTTCTCAAAGGTGTAACAAAAGAAAAATATTTTAATTCAGCAAAGTGCATTTTAATCAATGAATAATGAGCAAGGTAAGAAAATATGTATTTTATTTGTAAACAAAAATTTCCAAATGATCTGTATTTTGAAATTATACTTTTGGGAGAATTGACTAATTTAGACGTATAAGACCAGAGACTGAGAGAGAAAGAAAAGAGGAGCGGTTGATTTTTAATTTTGTTTATCATACAATTTTCTATTTTTTTTTTACAATTGCTATTAAATAAAGATCTATATTTAGTTCTTTTTAAATTTCCAGCAAAATCCCTTCTGACTTTTCCAAAGTCCTCATGTTATATACTTTAAATGTTTCAGTTTCAAAATGGTCGTTATTTTGTGTTAAATACAGACCTGGGCAAATAATACAAATATACTTCTATGTAAAGGGCCTTGGTAGACATAACCATTTCTTTGGTTTTCTCTTAGCATATTCCTTCTTTTGAGCAGTGAAGACAGACAGGTTGACACTGATTGTGACTGGTCCTGTGCTGTAGTAACAGATATTCCTCAGAGTGATGTCTGGCAATGGCTGAAGTACCAGTAGTGAGGGCTGGCCTAGATTTGAGCAGCAGAGGTGGAAGGAGTCTTTGAGTGTGCCTTGTGAGTGCGCCCCTGGTTTCTCAGGTGCTAGAATGACTGAATGGGTTTCAGCAATTCCAGAGGACTCAAGTTTTTTTCCTTGAGTGTGTATGTTCCCTGGGGATCCCGGGCTGCCTGGATCCTAGAATTAACTTACGTCCTTAGGGCTAGTGGTGGTCCAGAGACTGCAAGTTTCTGGATAATAACAAAAGATTTCTTCACCTTTATCTGAGTGTGGCTACAATGAATAGGGTTAAAGAATTTTAATAATGAGTCTAAGGGTCTACTGTATTTTTCCATTTTACTTTAGTAGCTCTTTTAATGTAAATATTTTATTAATTCTGAAAAAAGTAAGAGACCAGAGAAAGGCTTTAAAATTTTTTATTACAGTGAAGTCTGGGACTAGGTAAAAATAAAAATTACAAATGAGAGCTACAGATATATTTTTTGTCCTTAAAATATGTAAGGTTTTAGAAAAATATGAGGAATATGCCAGGATTGGAAGTGCTTTTAAGTATTTGGTAACTATAAAGAATAAGTAATATAGTTAATAATAATACTAATTTGGCACTTTAACATGAGGATGTCAATGCACATTAGATACATTAAGCATCTCAACAGTCTGCCTCTTTCCTAGATCATCAAATGGACAGGTACCAAGTCATAACAACAAGTTACCAACGTAATTTGAATTTCAGCCTGTGACATTTTCCCTATCCAGGTAGCTACCTATGGTTAACACACCTATATGGTACACATTTATTCATTAAATAACATTTATCAAGTTATCACTTTGTAATAGTTGCATTGCAATAGGTGCTGGGTTTCCAAAGATGAATAATACCTTGCACTGCCTACAGAAGCTCATAGCCATTTTGCATTCACTAATCATCCTGCAGCTACACATGTGGTTATTTTGAAGTATCGGTAGCTTCTTGGGTTTTACTCTGGTTTCAACCTGGGAATTTGTCATGAAATATACCTCAGAAACACGTTTTAGAATAAGACTTGCTTAGGTTATTTGTGTGTCATGCAATAAAAATACAAGTGTGCATGAATATGTGGGTGGGACTATGACTTTTTTATGTGAATGTGTAGTCTCCTTTTGGAAGTTTTCAAATATTAAATCATTAACAACTCAAATATGCTATCACCTCTCTTTTAAATTTCTTTTTTTTTATTTTTAAATAATAAGAATTCCTTTGCTCTTGAGCCAGTTGGTTCTAAGCCAGTTGATTCTTGCCACCTGATATGCTTTTATGTTTATTTCTGACTTTGAAGATCAAACGTTCCTAGAAAACTCTTTTTCCCTTTTCTGTGTGGTAGGTAATCCAATGATTACTTGTTAACTTCCTTGTTCCAGACAGATATCTAAATGTTAGATGGGGGGAGACTTTAGAAATGGGTATTTTTCAACTTTCATATTTTCTCAGACCCTAATTTACTCCAAGGGGTGCTTCACCTTCCACCCACACTGGGCATAATCTTCTTGATAGGATGAGAGAAACAGCTACCAACAATCCCAAGCTGGTAATTCTTATTGCTCATCAAGTTGTCGTATCATATGTTCATACTATACTATACACATAACCCAATTAAACTGGTTTTTAAAAAAGTATTTGGAACAAATTGGTGGTTGTCAGAGCATGGGGGTGCAGGATGAGCAAAATGGGTGAAGGGAGTCAAAAGGTACAAACTTCCAATTATAAAATACGTCATGGGGAGGTAATGTACAACATGATTAATGATACTGTATTGCATATTTGAAAGTTGCTATGGGTGTTGATCTTAACAGTCCTCATCACAAGAACAAAAAATTCTGTAACCATGGTGATGGATGTGAACTAGACTTATTGTGTTAATCATTTCACAATATATATAAATATCAAATCATTATGTTGTGCACCTGAAATGAATAATAATGTATGTCAATTATATCTCAATACATTTAATGTAAAAATACATTAAATTCAGGACAAAATTATTTAGATTATCTTTACCACTGTTCCCTAAGAGATGATTGTATGGTTACACATGCCTCGGGAATGTATTTTAGACTTATATTTTAATGTGTGCATGTCATGCTGAAAATTTATAGTAATTCAAATAAAATAATGAAGCTGTACGATGAAGCTCAGACTCATAAAATACAGAAGCTGCCCATTTTCTCTCTTCTGGACTTTTGCTCATCTCCTCCTTGCTCTCTATTTCGTGTTGGAACGACCAGCTTCGCTTAGTCTAAAGAAATATGTACCTCCACTCCCACTCAGATAACTGGCTTTTGGTTTCCCCCTTCCATGGTTGTTAGAAAGATTAATTAAAATTTTTACTCTAAATAGTGGTAATTAAAATATTTTCTTCAAGTTTGTGCTTGAGGAAGCAATTAAGCAAGGGAATTAATATCAGAAGGATGTGGAAAGAAAAAAATTCACAGCTACCAATAATAGGAACAGTTAACATTTATTCATATTCTTTTTTTTTTTTTTTTTCTTTTTGGTATGTGGGTAGCTCCCTGGCTGGGAATCGAACCCAGGCCGCAGCACTGACAGCGCCAGCACAGAAGCCCTAAGCCACTACACCATCAGGGAACTCTCCTATTCATATTCTTTAATAAAAAAATTTATGCAATATTTGAGTATTTTTTATGTTTGACAGAAAATTAAGCAATTAGATTTCTTTTCCTCTATATTGAATGTCTTCCAATGACATTATCTAGCCATGTAACAAATTTTTCTCTATGCTATGCCTGTCTAGACATGGCTCACTTATTCTAGTTAGAAAGCAAATCCACTGGACAATTTCTTTTATATTTACTAAGCAAACTAAGTTCCTCCTCTTTACCTTTGCTTTTCAGAGAGTCTTTTCTTTGCGTTCAGCAAGAACAACCGCTGTTGTTTATTTCTTGGGTTCTCAACAGCACTCATTTTGAAGATAAAGGTCAGTCAACAACCCGGGGAATCTATGCTGTGATAATATAATATGGTACTGATCAGATGAAGGATCTCCCAGGACTTCATATTTTTGGTTTGTTTATAAAATAATTTTTACCGTTATAAGAAACAGGAATCCTTGCTTAAAATAGCCCCTAATCCTATTTTAAATTCTCTAAGTATTTATTTATTTAGGCAATATCCGGGTATTGTTTCTTTTAAGAGGGAAAGACAAATGTTGTTATACAGTGTCAAATAACTTTATATCATACAATAAATATTGAATAATGAAGCTGATTTGTGACAGTTTTAAAATTATTATTAATTGTGCATTCTAAAAATATTTATTGAATGTCTTCCATGTGCTCTATTTTCCCAATTTGAAGATTCTAAGTATTTTTGTAATTGTTATTTTTATAGACTACTGATTATAGTCCATACTGTAGTCTTATCTACTGAGAATCCAAAGCAGGGAGGAGGTCAGGATTTTTCAGTAGCTCTTAGTGTCTGTCTTGTCCGTAAAATCCACAAGTCAGTTTGGTGCAAGAGGATCTGAGGGAAATCCCCCCTTCAACTTTTAGTGTAAGGGATAAATACCCCATCCATGAGTTTGTCATAGTGGATGTTAGCCTCGTGGGGGTAGGGATCTTGACTGTTCTGTTCACTTCTGTATTTCTACACCTTGGAGAGTACCTATCACCTAGTAGAAGTTGCATAAATGAGTGTTGACAGGCAGCAAAGATGTGCCCTCCCTCAACTCTGCTTAGAACTCACGGAAGGCAACCCTCCGAGACTCACGCCCCACCTCAGTGTAAGCAGTTCTTCTGTCTTCTCCCAACCTTTTGCTTGTCTTAGGGTTTATGGGATAAAAACTACTCTTTATATAGGAATTAGTAAGCCAGGCCTCATGTTTTTCCCCAGTTTGCCTCTTGTTTCATTGCTCTCTATTTTGATTACTTTATGCTTATTTCTTTAACACTGATGATAGCCAACAGAATCCTTGAGGCCCAATTCCACAGTCTTAGCTCTTAAAAAGTCTTATTCTGGCCAAGGTAACAAAATTTAAATAAGTTCTTATTGGTAAAAGATAAAAGTTGATTGCAGGGAGTTTGGTCTGTGCCTGCATTTTGTTGTTTATTTTCAGTTTATTTATTAAAGATCTGGAGAATTATAAAAGAAAAGCAGGCACTTCAAATTTAACTTTTCATTTTGAGAAATTACAGAGGTCCCAAGGTATGTATAAAGGCTCTTACTGCACTGTGAGGTAAGTCTTAATTTCTTGCAATCTTGTAGTACTACCTGGGAAAAGAATGTTACCCTTACAAAACTGACATCTTGGGTATATATTACTAAATTTGACCCTTGAACAACACAGGGGTTAGAAGTGTCGACCCCTGGTGCAGTAAAAAATTTATATATAATTTTTGACTCCCTAAGGACTTCACTACTAATAGACTATTGTTGACTGGAAGCCTTATTCATAACATAAACAGTCACTTAAAACATGTTTTATTTGTTATATGATTATATAACATATCCTTGTAAGAAAGTAGGCTAGAGAAAAGAAAATGTTAAGAAAATCATAAGGAAGAAAAAATACATTTATGGTACTTACTGAAAAAAATCTGCATATAAGAGGACCCACGTATTTCAAATCTGTGTTGTTCATGGATCAGCTGTATTTCTAAACCAGTAATGTGAGAGAGTGAGCACAAAATTGCACATAATTTATACACACTAAATATTCAAGCTATTTCATCTGTGGATGCTGGGTGGATAACAACTTAGAATCACTCACCTGTAGTTGATCTGAGACGATAGAATAGATTTTGTTTGCAATTCTTTAGTGCTACCTCAATTTTCAGGAGAGAACTGAGCTGTGTCCAGAGTTGCTGAGACAGTGCAGGCACAACCTGACATGGTAATATGATTCGTGAGGCTGTCTTATTTTAAGCCAGGTATAGGAAAGTGGAGTACATTAAGGGATTACTACTGGTCAAAGGTTTAGTTTCTTAGCTCTCAGGCCTAGAAACTCGGTAAAATGTGCCCCAGAGAATTGAATGAATTAGTATGCATAAAATACTTAAGAGGAGTGTCAAGTACATAGTGCTTTGTATTAGCTATTAATTTTTAAAATTACTATAACTAGATCATGTTTGCTAAACTCAAAGGATATTTGTTTTACCACTGTTTCAATTTGCAGATAGGCATATTGCTTTCCAGGGAAAAGAATACTCTGTAATACTCCCTCTATTCAGCACCATGTGATCTGTGACACTAAATTAACAAATATCAGATTACTTGGTGAGAATTGAATGAAAAGAAAGTGAACTGGATGGCTTTAAAGGGTTTTTCAAGTAAATGCAGCAAAGCCAAATAATTCTTATAATCTACTTTTGTAGATATAAGTGCTACCATCAGATAGGTAGTTCTCTTTTCCTTGGATGGTGCTGACAACCTCTCTCTCTCTCTCTCTCTCTCTCTCTCTCTCTCTCTCTCTCAGTAACTTTCCTCAGGAGGGATCTTCCCTTTCCAAGAAGGGCTTAATCTTTCTAGAGAGCTGCTAGAGAGCCTTCCCATGTCCTGGGACAGCCTCAGATATTTCTTGGGTTTGGCTCTAGATTTTAGAATATCCCAACTTTGGGGCCTCTAGTACTCTACCAAATGGCCACATGTTGTTCTACATTATATCCAAATCTCTAACCCAAAGAGCAGAAAGATAATTGTGAAATTTTCCCTTATTGATTTTATGAAGAGGAAAAGAAAAATTGTTCAAATTATTACTCTTCAACCTCTTCTTTTTTGTTTTAAATTATTGAAGATAAATCATGACTTTTTCATCTTGCATATAAGGGCTTCAGTGTAGTTTTTGCATATGAAAAGGTTAGCTCTCCAGTTAAAATGCTGAAATCTATTTCAATTGTTGGATATATAACTTTTTCTTTAGTTACTTATGTATGCTTTATATTAATGTCACATAACGCTATTTGTTCCATATGTCACATTAATATCATTCATACATAACTGATAACCAAAATTTAGTCAGTTTCCAAATAATTTTTGTTATAAAGCATTGCCTGTAAGGATAGTGGTAGAAATAAGATGTGTGGTTTGTTTCAGCAGTCACAATCACTTTGATTGTGTTTGTTCCTGAAAAATATCAATTCTTGGGAGAATTCATGTTTTATGTCTTTCTGATGAAAGAAACTTAATTATCCTATTTTATTATTAATAGTTTGCTAGGGCTACTGTAACAAAGGACCATCAACCGGGTGGCCTAGGACAACAGAAATTTATTGTCTCAGTTCTGAGGGATGGAAGTCTGAAATCAAAGTATGGGCAGGATTGGTTCCTTCCAAAGGCTGTGAGGGACGTCTCTCTCCTAGCTGCTGGTCGTTTGTTAACAATCTTGGGTGTTCCTTCCTTTATTGATCTCTGCCTTCATCTTCACAGGGCCTTCTTGTGTTTGTGTCTGTGTCTAAATTTACCAGTCATATTGGATTAGAAGCCCACCCGACTCCAATATGACCTCATCTTAACTAATTACATCAGCAATGACCCTATTCCAAAAAAGGTCATATTTTGAGGTACTGAGGGTTCAACATAGGACAATTTAACCCATAACAATTATGATCCTTAAATTCTATTTTTAAATGCTTATGAGCAGTGGGATCTATCCATTGGGTTTGTATCTTACTTAAAATATATATAAAGAAAAAAAATCAGCAACCAAAATTAAACAAAGCAACTCATTGGCCAACTGCAAGACCCACTACCAGGCAGGGATTTTAATACTCAGTTGACAACTTGATTAAGATAGGCTTCATTTCACAAGTGTGGATTCTGAAATGATATTCTCTTATATCCTTACAAGAATCCAACACGCAATGTAGTGTAGTGTGGAAAATAAGTTCTAAAAAAGAAAGCATACACAGATAAAAGAAAAATATCAAATTTGAAAATCTTCAGGTTTTATATAATCTACTTACTAGGAAACTGTATGGGTGCCACCCATCCTGCATTCTGTGGAATTGTTCCAGTCATATCAGGAAAATCTTACATCCTGTAAACTTCACTTTCATATCTGAATAAATGGCTTAATATTTACTAGAGTGGTGAGACAAGTTATTGGTTGATGATAATTTACTACATCCTACCTCTTTTTTGATTGGCACATACTCTAAGAAGTATGGAAAACCTACATATAAATAACTGAAGGTATTTTTAGTGGTTGCCTGTTACAGCATATAATATCTCAGAGTAAATGAACTTTAATTTTAATCTATTGTCTATTTTTTAAAAGTTAGAGATGAGATGATTGTTTTGTTTTGATAGCTAGGTTTACTCTGACACAGCCTGTCTTTAATAAAATATAAATATAGATGCATTTGAAGGCTCAGTTATACTAGGGAATGGAAAAATTACAATTTTTATCTTTTTATCCCAATTATAATCTTTAATATTTATTTAAAAATTACTGGAAACAGGTGCTTTCTTTTTTGGAGGAGAGATCTTACTCTAAGACAATTTTTAGTATTTTTGATGTTTGATGTCTAGCACTAAAACAGAACATCTGAAAAGTAGGTAGCATTACTTGTACTAATTATAACAACAGGATGGAGAATCTCACAGAGCAATAAAACCTTGGTAAGTCATATAGCTACCACCTGATTTACTGCTTCCTAAAATGGTGTCTAACTTCTTAACTGAAGAGCCAGCAAATAAAGTTGAAGTTAAAAGAATCTAGAGCCAGGGGTGTTCAATCTTTTGTCTTCCCTGGGCCACATTGGAAGAAGAAGAATTTTCTTGGGCCACACATAAGATATATTAACACTAGAGATAGCTAAAAACAACAACAAAAAAAGTCTGTGCATAATTTTCGTAATAGCTTAAAAAAAGATTATGAATTTGTGTTGGGCCACATTCAAAGTCTTCCTGGGCTGCATGTGGCCCATGGGCCATGGGTTGGACAAGCTTGATCTAGACTAAATATCTGAGGGATCTCCTTCCCCCTTTTAATTTAAAAACAAATGGATTTCAGTAGAGAAACTTTCTTTCTCTTGAGGAGGTGGTGTTTTTTCAAAGATAATTAGGACAATATTTATACCCAGAATTAAGTTGGATATATATAAAGGGAAATTTATCAGAGAAATAGGTTGACCAATAATCCTTGTAAACTCACAGAAATGGTTACTCACTCCTCAGTTGGTTGAACCAAACATTTACATATACCAGAAGTGCCAAAAAAATTTATTCACATTTTAAGAGATGTTATCTATGTATTACGTAAATACTGATGGTAACCACTTTGAGCACCTCTTGCAATTGCAGAAGTCAAACTTGTTTTCATCTTTTGTTATTGGTATATATTGAGTATTAAAATTTTAATATAGTTTTTCCTTCCTTAAAATGTGTGTGTGTGTGTGTGTGTGTGTGTGTGTGTGTGTATTCAGCACCCTCTGCATGTGGCTGAACTTCTACTTGTGTAAGCTGAATTGTCTTTCTACAGTCATATTTGGCAGAGAACTGAAAGTATTTTGAACTGGAAATATCAAAACAACTGGTAGTCATTTTGATCTTTTTCTATATGAAGGCAATAGTTAATTAATTTGACCAAAAGGCACATCTAGGGTACTTCTGGAACACTTGTATGTACCATGGAGACATTATATACTGCTATGGTTTGCAGTGCAGTTTGGAACAAATAGCATTGCTGAGCCAAACAGTCTCTGAGTTATGTGAATAGGAGAAATCAGAAGAGTTGTCATATATTTTTTCTCTAAAAAATGTTAGCAGTTTGAAAGAGAAATGTGCCAAATTTTCCCTGGGCCTAGATAGCACAATCAAATAAAGATAAATACCAATTAATGTAAATCATGAGATTTCAGTTCAGCATTATTTCCTAAATATTTAATCACCAGCTCAGTTTTAAGCTCACAATAGGCAGATGAATACATTTAATTTGTTATGATTACAGTCTGTTTGAGCTTGGTCAATTGCTTAGAAAATGAGACTTTTTTAGTAGAAAAGAGATGCCTCTGACACAGATATGAACCTTTCCTAAACCATTTTATCCTTAGAATTTAATTTTACCTTCGATGGTCCACCCTATGAAGAGCTGACAAACACTTCATCATCATTCTATATAAGTCCATTTTTAATCCTCATTCTATGTAAATCCACATTTACCTTACAGAGCAATAGATTGCAAATGCAAAGGAAAAATTTAGCGTGTATAAAGTAATTGGTACTAAGAAGAAATAACTAAACTCATTTAATGATACCCCTTTTCCTCATAAACTGACAATTGTAGTCTAGGTGTTTTTCATTTGCAGTTTTAAATTAGTCAGAACATTACTATTTTCTAATGTAACTTCTTAGAAATGTATTACTGGTTTTTTTGTTTGTTTGTTTGTTTTTGTTTTTTTTTTCCAAAGGATGGGTCCTCGTAATGCTGAAGAGAGCACAAAATAGATTATACAAAAGTACACACTTCATGACCACAGGAAACGGGGTGCTGAGCTTGCCACAGTACAGTGATTGACCACTGTTGTCCATCAGTAGGAAAGACTAGGGATGGAAAAGGGGAGACTCGCAGGTGGGGTTGATAAAGGCTCAGGTATACCTAAGAAAGTCATCCTTGAAGAAGCTGAAGCCAGCCTAAGCTGGACTTCCAAAATCAAATTAAACCTCAAAGTTCAAGGACACATTTTTTTGAGATTGATAGCCTTGAAAATATTTTTTCCAATTAGTTCTAGCAGCATATTTCGTATTTTTTTTGGCATTCTATATAAATATAGATTGAAAATCAGTGTTCACACATAAATGTAATGCTCTACAGGAGGTAAAACTTTAAATACCCATTTTTACATTTCAGATGATTCAAAAGGCAAGGTATTTAAGTGCAGAAGCACAAAAATAGTTTTTAAGCCAAGGTTCCTTACTTGGTGATATTATTTTATAGATTATGAATATTTGTATCCAGTAGATAAAAAAAACAGTCTAATAATAAATAAGGATCATATATTGCCTTAATTAATACTTCAACGTTCCCCAGAGGTATCATAATGGAATCAGTTCAAGTGAAAAATCAAACATAGAAAACCATTAACACACATGGTAGAATGATTTATTGAGATTTCTTTCAAAACTATTATTGCAACTCAGATTTTTAAAAGTTTAATTAATTTAATTAGTATTTTATGGATCAGTGTCCTTGAAGAAAATTTGCAGTTAGCCCATTTCAAAGGTTGAAGTGACATCAACTCATAGAAGAAAGCCTTCTTGTGGTTGAAGGAAATAAAACTACAGAAAATTTAATTGTTTGTTTCTGGATATATAAGTAATACATGCTCATTATAAAAGTATGTAAGCAATACATGCTATTTATATAGGAAATTATTGAGAGGAAAATAAAAAAAACAGTAATGCTAATTAAGTTATTGAATCACAGATGATTTTGATGAATTTGATCTCAGAAATCAACTAAAGTTTTCATTTACAAAAAGAAAGCAGACCTTAGCTAGGGGTAGAGCAAGTTGCCCAAGAACACCCAACTGCTTATTAGCAAGGATCGAACTCTGTCTCCTGATTTCTAATCTGAAGCTTGTTTCTCACACACCATGCTCAGCACTCTCTCTACCTGCATTTCCATTCACTTTTATCTTTTGCTCCTTAAGTTCTCCTTAAGCCAGTCCCCTTTCCAAACCCAAAATACCCTTCATCACCAAACCCCATCACTCAAAACCTTTCCTACTTCCAGAGGGACACACATCCCCTCTCCCTGACTCCACTTTTAAAACTGAGTACAAAATCCAGCAATAAACTGTCTAAAAATAAAAACCAAAAAAACCTCAAATGTTTTATTTTGACCTAATCTTTCTAAAACTTTTAAACTGACTTTTCACCAAGATATGTAATGTTATTTTATCCATACAGTTCTCTGAAAGGAGTGCTGTACTATCAGCTGGACTTGGGCAGCAAGTACCACATAGAGGTTCTCTAACCCCTTGTGGTATTGGGTGGGTCCCACCCCACCAAGGGATGGTAGTACCATGCTTCCCACCCCCCCCACCCCAGTTTTATTATTTTTTAAAATCAATATAATTTTTGGTGGTTCCCTGGCTGGGAATCGAACCCAGGCTGAGTGTTGAGAGCGCCGACGCCTAGCCACTACACCACCAGGGAACTCCCCCCGCTCCTCAGTGTTACATTGGCCTCCACTACCAACACTTAATTCTAAGTTCCATCCTGGGGCCAAAGTCATCTTTAATGGAGCCAACAGAAAGAAAACGCCCTATTTATATTTATTTGCAGCACCTTTGCTGTCCCAAGGTTATTAGGTGGTGAGAGGCAGAATAACAAAGCAACAAGAGCAAGGACTTTGCAGTCAGACAAGTCTGGGCTTGAATCCTAGCTCTACCCATCTCCGGCTGAGAGTCCTTGGTTGAGTTATTTAATCTCTCCAGGTCTCAGTGTCTTTATGTGTACAATGGGGATAATAACAGCATTGCTTCATAGGGGTGTTGTGATGATGAAATGAAATAGTATCTGATAAGCACCTTACTTAACATCTGTCACTTGTCTAGGGCTCCAAACATTTGGTGCCTTTGTTATATATATGTGGCTTAATGCAGATAACCATGCAGAAATGTAGAGCATTTCTGACAGACATCCTTGGGAGGGGCCTTGATATGGTAGTTTTAACTATTCTTAAATGTTGAAATCATAACTCCAGTCAATATTCTCTAATTGCATTAGAGAGGAGGTATGTGTCTAGGTCACAGGATAAGGGTCTTCTTTATCGTAACAAGGTCTTTCTTATTATGTTACTGGTCTAAGTGACCAAAAATTCAAGGACCCAAGATGATGGATACCATCTAATCAGGATTCTGTGGCTGTGTGACAATATTATCCTTTACTATGCTGCACTCATAATTGACATGCTATTATAATTAGGGATTTTATGAGACTTGAAGCGAACAGATCAGCAGTATGGAAGTAGTATTTACTGAAATAAAAAAACAAACAAAATAGAAGAGGAGGCACAATGATCATACCACTGAGGTTGAGTTTAGGAAGGAGCTGGAAAACAGGGACTCCTGAACTGGGCTCACGGACTGTGTCCCAAAGTGAACATCAGGAGCTCTGAAGTACTTGCCAAGAGCCTAGAATGCAAATTTCATTCATAAATGTGTGGCCAGCTTAGTGGGAATCAGCCTTAGATGCTGTGAGAAATAGGTATGTAGTGTGGAGTGGCTGAAGCAGAGGACTAAGGATGTAAAAGCACCTAACTCAGGATCGCTTTTGCTCAGGTGGCGGAGCCTCTCTGTGCCATCTTCTGTTGACGGGCTTGCAGGCAAATGGTTCAGTTGAAAGGTTGTCAAGACGACCAATTAAAATGACGATGTCTGAGAAATCTCCCTCTGTTTACATAACTTGGGTAAACCCAAGGTCTTGAGAATGCAAAGGGACTATCTAAGCATTTGTCTTCTGTGTTACTGAAGACAGAATATAAGAGAATGGACTTTCATGGTGTAATAGGATGGAGATAGGTTAGATAGCAAAAGAAACTGCCTATGGCAAAAGTTGAGATACCAAAACATTTATTAAACGGAATTTGTATGCATTTTATGGCTGTGCATGAAGAAAACTAAACATTTGATTCGGTTTCATGCTTTTTTAGTTTTCAGTGATTATGATGGGCAAGATGTCTCTTTTCTTTTTTCCAAATTCTTTCCTTTTAATTAAGATCTCCTAAGACCACATTTGGCCTACATTTATCCCAGTGAACACTATTACCAAAAATGGCAAACTTTCCATATAGGAATGTGTTTTGAAATTGAGGTAAACTTCACATAATGTAAAATTCACCATTCTAACCATTTTAAAGTATATATTTCAGTGACTTTTAGTACCTTGACAATGTTGCATAACTACAGACACTATCTAGTTCCAGAACATTTTAATCACCCCAAAAGGAAACCCCGTACCCATTAAGCAGTCACCCATTCTCCCCTCCAGCCCCTGACAACTGTTAATATGCTTTGTCTCTATGGATTTACCTTAGGGATATATTTCTTTTGGAATCTTCTGAATTCAGCATTTAATTTTCCAATTAGAAACTGTAGACTACTAAATGTATCTGAGAGAGAGAGAGAGAGAGAGAGAGAGATATTAGAGTCAGCATTCATGAGAAATCTATTTGATTTGTATGATCAAATATATTTAAAATATTCAAACAAAATGAAAAATAGAGAGTATACTTATTTTTAAATTAGATGTCTGCAATTTAAATTAGGTGCCTGAACTTAAATTTCTCAAGGGTTCCAGTCAGTCACAGGTTATAGAAATGTCAAACAATTCTTGAAATATGCCTATAACATTGAGAAAGGTTTTTGAATGGCAATGTGGCTTTATAGCTCTTAAGTTAGGCTCAAAAGTGTCACAACCAACAGGAGCTCTGTTCTGGATCAGAGCTCCTCCTGTAATAGGTGATAATAACCCCATTACCTTTATTTACAGCAGTGTAATGGTGACTATTCTTTATTCTGCATTTGTTCTGGTGAGCACATCAGTTAAAGCAGAAGAAACTTAGGATGCAACTTAAGTGAAAAAGCAACTTAAAAAAAAATAATAAAACCCCTTTTATTTGCCAAGCATAAATACCCATTTTATTCTGGTGGGAACTTTTAAAAAGTTAGTTAACATATTCACAAACTTAAAGACTTTAAAAATGAACTGGAAAATGGATTTTAGGGGATCTATTTCTTGTGAACTGATTTAAAATTTGCATGGCTTTCTTATTTATGATTACTTTGATAAGAAAGTTGTTTTTTTCTGACTCCTGGAAAAAATACATAAGACTTTTGAAAGAAATCTTAATTTTCAGCCAGTCAAATGATGTCTAGAAGGAGGAATAGCTAGTCAAGTCTTGTGATTTAAGGGGTGCTTTGTAATTGTGAATGTCAAGGCCAGGAGATTACTGTCATTTGGCATTTTGCACATATTTTGAGGATTTTTATTCCATTTTCATTTTCAATTCTTTTCCATTTCATGAGCCCCAATTAATAGGATTTTCCTGCCAAAACTCAAATACCTCATTGGTTTTGATGTTATGGATCTTGCTTGTTTTCTTTCCAAAGTATCTTCTCTATATGCTGCGCTGCAGTCTCCTATCTGTTCTTTTCACCATTCTCTCAATTTTGGCTTCTGAGGACTCCTTGATGAAAGTTGAAAAGTCTCCACATCACATTTTGAAGTATACATTGACTGAGCTACTATTCCCACAAACACTTCTCAGGCAGTATGGACCAGAAATAAATTTTTAAAAAAAACCAACTGAACCTCCTTTAAGGCATTTGCAAGTTGGGAACCTCCCAGTAGTCCTCTGGTGCCATGTAAAAATTAATGTAAAACGCTTGGAGGTCCTTGTTGCTGAGAGATGCTGTGGGAAATGTGCCAATATTATCCCTTGTGCTTTGCGTGAGGACCTATCAACAAAACTCATCTCCAGTCAAGAGATCCCCATAATGTGAAGAGTTTAATTCGTCCCTCTTCCTACAGGCCCCTCATACAAATGTGCCCTGGTTCCCTTCTCAACTATGTGTGGATACAGGACTCTAGGAGTGAAGAAGAAGGTGAAAGTGTGGAAAGAAAGGGGAAAAGAGGGCTTGAAAAAGAAAAAAAAAAAACAGTTAGCAGTAGCTAAACTGTAAATCCCCTATCTCTTCCCTCCAGACCACATCCAACCGAATCCAGCTGCACCCCGCCCGTTTGACCTGTGGGGCTCCCGATGGCGAGCTCAGATACCGGGCATATATTCATGCCTGTCCCCTTCACTACTGGGTGTCAGTCCGGCCTGTGCTCAGGGGGTGGAATCTGGTTGGAGTTTCAATGTGTAGGATCCACTCGCGGGGTTTTGGCGAGATTGAGAAGGATAAGGTAATAGGGGCTGTAGGGGCTGGTGTGCCCAGGAGTTTAGCTCACGGCGCGGGGGGTGGGGGGGTGCGGGTTGGAAAGGTCAAGGAAGGCTTACGTCTGGTGTTCTTTAAAGCCATTCGCCTGCCCCCTTAGGAGGCTGCTGAATGGCTTTATCTAGACAGGGACAGACTCAGGATACACTGGGATAACCGGCCTTCCTGGTAACTGCCGGTCAGATACTGGGGCATTTGGGAGGAGAGGAGGGGAAAGGACGCGCAGGTGGGGGCAGGGGCGAGAGGGTGCAGAGGGAGAAGGAATGGGGGTGAAGGGAAAAGCTTAGGTCTTTTCCTTCTCCTCGTGTCTCCAGGAAGCGTTTGGAGACCCGTATTCTGGGCTGGGGTGGGTCTGTGACTCGCTGCTGGAGGTGACCTTTCCAAGCCAACAGTTACTCCTCTGAAGAGGGCTGGACTCTGATCTTAGCGCCCCTTCCTGCCCTTTGATTCTGGTTCTTTGAGGGGAGCCCCGCTCTGCAGTCCTGGGAAGAAAAGACATTCTCTGCTGCAGGGGGGCCGGAATGGGAAGGCCAGGAAAGCGGCCTCTGCCACACGGATTATATTTACGTAGCTAGCTGTATTAAAAACGATTTTCCTTATAAGAAAAGAAAAGAAAAGGCTCCCCTACAGCCCCAAGTCCGGGCTGGAGCTCTGCACAGTGGCCGTCTGGAGGCCGCCTTCTCCCCAGAACGGCCCAGTGCTCGGTGCGAAGCACCTTCCTCCGGCGTGTGGCGCGGGGCTTCGCGCTCCTCTCCCCGCCGCCCCCGCCGGGTCCGCGCCTCCCCTTCCCAGCTTCCTCGCTTTCCCGACCCGCAGCTCGCCGCTCCCAGGAGCGCGGTAAAACGCGGCGAGTGGTGCTGGCCGGGCGCAAGTCCCCGCAAGCCGCGCGGTTGTTCGTGGCCAGCGGGGTGCTTGAACCCCGGGCGGGCGACTCTTCCTGGGAAGGGCGTGGAGGCGGCACGGCGCTGGGGTCGACAGACGCCTGGCCTTTCGCAGCAGGGACGCCCGGGTGGCCCTGAAATGGAGGGGGCGGCTCCCAGCCGGCGAAGAAAGGGAGCTCCGCCCAGGCACGGTATAAGTGTTGGGCCGGGCTCGCCGCCGCAACAGCAGCGGCGCAGGCGGAGGCTCAGGGTCACCGACGCAGCTCGGGCGGCCTGCTGAGATCCCCACCTCACCTGCTTCTATAAGGCTTTGGCTTTCCAACTTCAGCTACAGTGTTAGCTAAGTTTGGAAAGAAGACTAAACGAAGACCCCCGGCCGTTTTTCTTTTGTTATTCGTCATAGTAGTCGTTGGGGTCTTCTTGCACAAGTCTGTTGTGTTTTTAGCGGTGCTATCTTCAGTTCCTTGCACTCCAGTTAACAAGCACCTCAGCAAGAGCAGCAGCAGTAGCAGCAGAAGAGCAAGCGAGGGGCACCTGGTGTCATGACCAGGGCAGGAGAGCAAAGCCGTCAGGGAGGATGCTGTGGTGAGTTGAACAATTCCAAGCGGTGGAAACACAGGTTGTGCGGTGGAGAACAGGGCTTCACGCAGGTTTGGCATGTGGCTCAGCTCTTAGAGTGTTTTGTAGCTCATTTTGGTGGGGGTTGAGGAAGAAATGAATTTCAAGGTGTGGGGAAAGGGGCATGCACACAGGTAAGGATGGAGTAGACTGGGCATGGCCTTGTTAAAAGAAAAATGGAGTTAACGTTGAAACAAAAGCTTTTCTCACTGTATGTGAAGTTAAGCAATTACTAACCAATAAATCGGTCATGCTGAATTTGAGTGTTGACTTGAGAAAATGTACCTGTTTGTCACACAAAGAAGTTTTTAACAGTCCTGTTTCAGGAGAGCAAATGTATACACATTCCAACTCAACTCAAGTGACGAAGTATGCTTTTTTTTTATCTTCCTCCCGTGTGTCTTTGCAGGGTCCTTAGCAAACTACCTGACCTCTGCAAAATTCCTTCTCTACGTTGGTCATTTTTTATCTACTTGGGTAAGTGAGAGTGTACAGTAATTCTTACAACATACTTGCACAATTTCTTCCTTCCTTTCATTTGGGCCAATTATTTTAAGCCATCTTCCAGTTTTGTCATGCAGTTAAAGAAATAAATCATCCAAATAGACATGCTTTAATGAAAAAATTATTTTAACCAAAGGTACTTTCTTATAGATGTTAGGAAATGCTATTTAATCATTGGGTTATCACACTTTATGTAGACTGACACTATCCAAAGACAGGATTAGCTGGGACAGGAATATTTGCATTGTTTGTAAATTGTATTTTGCATTAGTAGGCTTAGTAAATGGTAATATTTACTATGGTATGGATGGCTCATATACCTTCTATTTTTTCACATTTTAAGATATTTCCTGTTTTCTTTTTTTGTTAACTTTATAAATGTGAGCATATTGCATTATGAAAATACAGTATAATAGTGGAGTGGTTGACCTAGGCTAAAGTAGCATTCTGAGATTAATTTAAATTTAATTGACCCCAAGAACAAATACCTGAGGGATGAAAATTCTGGTCTTTAACAGTGTTATCTATATGTGTGGGGCATCGCAGGCTATCTTAAAATCATCGCAGTGAAAATCAGCAACCGATTAATAACTCTTCCTTTGACTGGCTGTATGGTCTTGGAAGAGTTCCAGTGTTTTTGTGGCCTGGGTTCTTTTCACCAACCCTTCAAAAAAGAATACTCCCAAAAGGATGTTGGATGTGTATTTAATCATTAATGATTAGAATCTTTAAAACTAAATAATTGTTCTTATTGTTCAAAAGCAGTAAGTCTGAATGTAGTCTATTCATGCCTCATATATGATCTTAATTGAAAAGAACCAGAGGTTAGGAGAAAGAATTTTGACAGTAGATTTTGTGAATGTTGTTTTTGTTTTAAATTGGAAAATTTTATTGTATCATCTTAAGACATGAATGTATACTATTGTGTGAGGAAATCTGTATTCCCTGCCCTTGGGAAATTATTAAGTTAGGTTATCAGCTCTTTAAGAAATAAGAGTTCAAAGATGACCTTTTTAGGAAGGTAAACTCCTGTCTTCCCAGGGGCTTAGGGATGACTACAAATACATGTAAACAGTGTCATATTGGAGTGAGTTTGTTTCATTTCCAACAGCTCATGATTCTAAGGAGAAACTTAGTGAAACTTCTCTGAATAATCTAAATCACTGGTTGGTTCTTCTAATTTAATTCAGTAAGTATTAAGTATAGAAAAAACCAGTAACAAGTGATGGATAGGATCTGAAATTCTTGTGGTCTGAACTTGTATGTTAGGGGATCAATGTGTCTCATTTCAAAATACTGATAAGTTTAAAGCTTAGGTGACCTTTCCTTAATAGATTGGAAAGTCAGATTTGCCAAAGGAGTGAAACTCTGGTTGTTCCAGGAAGATTTTTTGTCATGTTAATTAAAAGTTCCACAAGAAAAGACACTTACTTACCCAGATCTTACATTAAATTGAGCGAAGGGAGGTTGGATTTAAAAAAAACCAAACAAAACAAAAACCAACAAGTACAACCATATATGGTTTAGAGGATTTTTACTTCTTTTCAATGCAAAGGAGTGCAAAAGATGAATGTGCTTTAACTCTATAAATAATCCTACCTTTTAAGTTTTGGCTCCCATATGACACTCTGCCTCATTTTATTACCAAAAAAAAAAAAAAAAAGTGTGCTAATGTATATACATCTGTCTGTTTCCCTACCAACTCTGCCAAACCATGGTTTCCTATACACTGAATATAGAGGTAATAGAGTAGAAAGCTATATAAGGTTAAATTTGTGTAGGGTTGAATGTTTTTTATTTCTAACTTCATTTATATCTATTCGTGGATCAATACATTTTACTGTATACCTACCATCAGAATACGAAGTACTGTACGAAGTGGATTCTGTCATCCAGGAGCTTATAGTATAGTTTAGTATGGGATTTAAAATATATGTCTAATAACAAAAAAAAGTAACTAATAGTGTAAGGCAGTGAAAATGGGTGATCAAACTTGTCATCATCCTATGGACTATCTCCATTTATGCTCAAGATGTCTGCGGTTGCTCCATCCCTTACTTCCTTCAGCTCCCTGCTCATAGAGGTCTCTGTCACTACTTCATACAAAATGCCACCTTCCAGCTCCACCCAACTTTATTTTTTCTCATAGAATTTATACACCTGACCTATCCTAGGTTTGTTTTTGGTCTTTGCTGACTGGGATGCAAGCTTCATGAAAGCATGAACCTTGATTTTTGTGCATTCCTAAATTTCTAGTGCCTACATAGTAACCTCTCAATAAGTATTGAGTGGATTAATTACTGTGATTATTCACTCACAGGTGTTCAGCTGATCTTCAGCTCTCAGTCCACAGGTGTAGATGAACATGTAAGCAAATCATTGAAGTGTGTTGTAAGAGCTTGTAGAAGGGCAGGAAGTGGACATAAGGAAGGAATGGGTGGGCTTAAGACACACTAGGTCAACATTTACTTAGGGTTTACTTGATTCTTGGGCTTTGTGAGCATAGAATCTGTTGCTTTTTAAAACCAAAAGCCTTTGAAAGTTGGGGTAACTAGAACAATGTTATTACTTTCCATCAAGGAGGTGTCATGCTATCCAGGGATAAGCAAGGGAGAAAACTTTCATTTAATAGCACTTGTTTTGATGGCCTGCTCTAAATGAATCTAAAACTAATTCTTTCACAAAAAAAGATAGGAGTAGAAAAACGAAACAACAAAGAAGAAGCAATAGTGGTAGAAATAATACTTCTTACTATGTAGGTTAAGAAAGAAGAAATTCACTCATGAGGCCAACCTACCATTGGGGGCATTTATGTGTTTTTTTCTTTTCCTTGGGACCTATTTAGAGGAAAGGAGATTAGGATAAAGTTCCTCCCTTCTTCATATCCCATTTTATTCTAATAAACCTAAATTTACTTCTCATGTTAAAAATTAAGAAAGCCTAATTTGCTATTTTTATTGACATCTTTATTTCAATATATAGACTTGCATTTTTATTGGTTTCAAGCAAATTTTATGTGTATCATTCATTTTTAATTATTTAATACAGTTGTATTTGAAACTAACAATTCCTACTCAGTTAAAAACATTATTATCAAAGCAAATTTTAAAAAATTGTTTTTTCAGAGATATTCATTATACAGATGAATTATCAAATTTCTTGAACACTCACAGAACAAGTGTACTAAAAAATAAAGTTGATAAAATCAGTCTAAGTTTTCGCCACCTATTGTGTATTCACTCATTCACAACTGCATATCCACTCCTTTGTTGATTTCACAGTTATTCGTTATGCATCCACTCAAGCCCACACACTGTGCTGAGGACTGAAAGGGCAGACAATTCTAAAGCTCACATTTCAGACCACCAAGTGAGAATCACTTTTTTCAAACACGGTGCTTCCATTAGCTTCCAGTGTTTGTTTTAACATTTACTTGATTATATCCCACATACTAAAGGCCTAATCTTATGCTAATTTTCAATTGTGGTTTTAAATTATATTCATAATCTTCTACACCAGGGTTTTTCTATCTTGGCACTATTGACATTTTGGGCTGGATAATTCTTTGTTGTTAGGGACTGTCCTGTACATTATAGGTGCTAGCAGTATCTCTTCCTCCCTGTTGTGACAACTCAGAAGAGCTCCAGACATTGCCAAGTGATGCCCGGAGGTAAAAGCACCCCCTGCTTCAGAAATACTGGTGTACGTGAAATTTATTGTAAACAGTTGCTACTGTGCATGTGCATCAATTTAAGTTTTGAATGCATAAGATTATTGTCTTTATTAAATTTTTAAAATCATTTCACATACCAGGATGATACACGTTGTTAGCAGACTTTGAAAAGCACGAAGCATGTAAATACTGCCATGTAGCGTCAAATGGATAAGGAATCTAGCCTGGGAATTTAGTTTCCTGTACTAATTTCCAGGGATAGGTTATGATAGAACATTTTGTCCTGTTTTATGTTAACCTCAGAAGTCAGGAAAAGAGCCTAAAATCTCATAATAAGGGCTACTATAGGTTTCTTAAACATGAATTTGCCTGATTTAAACGTCTGTCATTCCACATTTTGCAGTAAAGAATTCCTAAATTCCCTATGTACTCTGAAATGAAGAAATAACTAGTTCTTTCCCCTTTCAAAACCCATCTGTATTAAATTGTTAAAGTAACTACTTGCTTATGCATTGTTTCTGATATCTTCATTCATGTGGTGCCAGAATTTGTCCATGTTAATTTCATCTTTCTAATTGCCCTGCTGTTTTATGTTTGAAATTTATTTATGAAATAGAGCATAGATTTTAGAATATTAGAGGTAAAATAAGCTTTAGGTATCACAGTTCATACTTATCATTTTATATATTGGGCTTTTTATTTCATTTTATTTTTGACATTCAGGGCTTACTGATGTTTGTGAACTATACTGTCATTTCCTCTGGTTCAGTAGCAAACTACCTTATGTCTCTCAAATCTGGATAGGAAAATTCTAGGCCTGGGTAGAAACCTGAACACAAGGGAACAGGTTTTTTCTTAAAACATGTTCTTGGGTCTAGAAACCGCATTTTTTTTCTAGAATGAAAAGGGTGATGTGTGTTTCACTAATATCATGCTTTTTGGGGTTTACTTAGTAATTGGGCAAGAATATTTTCGATTGTGCCAGGATGAACAGCATTCAATCCATAGAGGAATTGTTGACTTTGAAAAATCTCATGCTATAACCAGAAGTACCTTTTTGATAAGGAAGCAACTTCCTGAGTATAATTGACTAGAAACTAAAACTATTTCAGCAAAACATTTTCTCTTCTCTTGTTATTCAAGGGAGATCGGATGTGGCACTTTGCAGTGTCTGTGTTTCTGGTAGAGCTCTATGGAAACAGCCTCCTCTTGACTGCTGTCTATGGGCTGGTGGTGGCAGGGTCCGTTCTGGTCCTAGGAGCCATCATTGGTGATTGGGTGGATAAGAACGCCAGACTTAAAGGTGAGTATTATTCTAGTTATGCCTTTGTATTTATGGGACCAGCCTGAGCTAGAGAGAAACTACTGGGACCATCCCTGTGCAGGCCTGCATGCCACCCTTGAGTGAAAGGGAGCTTGGTAACAGCACCTCTGCATGGAGGGTTCTGGAGTACAAGGTGAGAATGCCAGGATGTTGAGCTTATAGATATTTTGTTTTGGTATCTTTGGCCATTCATAAGTTCCAAATGTTAATGATTAACACCATAGCTCTTTTCTGGGAACCATGTTAAACATTGAAAGTTTGCTTAACTCTGACATCCTTTCTAATCCTGGCATGCACTGGAGGGTTTTAGTGTGAGGCTCCTAGGACAACTTTAACGTCTGTCCTCTGGTTACTGTGTTAAATATAAAGGTGTGTGTAGGGGGATTGAAAAGTATAGGTTTAGGAGAGAATATCTGTGTCTGAATCACAGAGTGATGAATTACAAGTTTTTGAGGGAAAAGAAATGATAATATATTAATATCTTAACAGCATTAATACTGAAATCTTTCAGTTTTATGTAGGAAAGAGAGAAAATGACAGAGCAATTCAGTTATTTACACTAATAGGGCAATCATTCAGGGCAAAATTTTCCTGAATTGCTCTGCTAATTATGCCAAGACCTGGCCATGTTTGTCTTAGATGTTGGGGAAAGATTGAGTTATCGTTAATTTCTTTCAGTGTGATTGATTGCTCCTGGATAGAGAACACTTGGATTATCAAATTCTAGGACCCAATGTTACTAATAAAATGGTCGAGATGGACATTTTTTTCTTTGTTTTGAGAATGAAATGTCCAAAATGTGTAGAGGAAAAAGTTTTGTACCCTAGAAAAAATTCCCAGTTATTTATATCATTATACATAGGAATGTAGAAATATTATACATAGAGACCTTTAATCTTATATTTGTTGAGCACTGAAATTGTAGGTTAGAAAAAAAATGTTGAATTGGTGGGCCAGGAGTCTCCTACTCATCCCATATAATCAACTCGTATGTCACCCTCCATTGAAATCTCTGATGTCTCTAGGCCAAGTTATCCATTGCTTCCGCTATGCTCCCATAAGACTTTGTTAATACCTTTGTGATTGTACTTATACTCTTATAATTATCTGTTCACATGTCTGTCTTTCCTCTAATCTGTGGGTCCTGAAAGCCAAAAACCACATTCAGTTGATATTTAATCCTGTGCAATGAATGAATACATCCATGAATGAGTTATATGCTAGGATTTTATTTCAAACTAATTTTAGAATCAGTTTGTTTTGTATTGAGGCTTTGATATGTCCTTTCAAGCCAGAAGGAGCTTTACTGTCTTTGAAGACAAGAGCTGTAATTATACCTTACATATACAACTCTCTGGCTGTTTCAAAGTATTAATACTTTAATAAGTATTTTATTTGAGTATATAATGACTGGCATCCTTACCTTATAAGCATAGGCATAAGAGACATTAGGTATTCTGCCCTAGATTGTCTACCCTAGTAAGTGGCAGAGTGAAGACTACAAGGTGCCCTTACCTATATACTTACCTTCCCTTATTCCAGTACTTTATCTACACGAGTGCCACAGTGTAAAAAAGTTGGCCTTTTCTGTGAGGAAAGGCGTGGCTTACAATTTCATAGCAATGGCAAATAGTATCAGTGTGCAAAAAACAAAACAAAACAAAGAAAAACACAACACTGTTGCTTTATTCTTGACAAATTTTTACATGTCTTTCCTATCTCACCTTACTGTCTTACCTTTTCACATTCAGCCTGCCATGTAGGAGGTTATAGATCCTGTGATCTCTTCCTTAACCTCTTCCATCATCTCCTACATGTTATGTTATAATAGCTTAAGCAACAAAGAGCTGACTCAGAGATGCATTTTCTCTATGTAATATAGTTTTGTTTAAGGTAGTAAACTTTGATGAGAATAAACTAAACAGAAATGTGGTCATTATGAATGGCTTCAATTAACAGAAAAAAATGATGGATACTTCATTCTGTCTGTAGGTTTTACTGGTCAGGTGTGATATGCTGGGTTGTCCTGAGAATAGTTGAGGCAGGATTTACTTCAGAACTTTTTAAAAAAATTTTTTGTAGTAATTTGAATATGCATTACTATAGTAGAACAGTGATGTGTGGGTAAGAACAGCCCCACTGAGACATTTTGATATGGTGTGTACTGAACACTTTGCTTCTCCCTCTGTACAGTGGCCCAGACTTCGCTGGTGATACAGAATGTTTCAGTCATCCTGTGTGGAATCATCCTGATGATGGTTTTCTTACATAAAAACGAGCTTCTGACTATGTACCATGGATGGGTTCTTGTAAGTTCTCAGAGAGATTCTAGATGGCAGAGAATTAAACATCTGGTAGTGGTAAAAGATGAAAAGCCTTTGAGGCTAAGGAGTATCTTTTTGCAAATAGGACCTTTTAATATTGATCTCTTTTCTACTTTAATGTCCCCTAAATTTTTGGTTTAGTTTTTATTTTTCCATAACAGATACTCATTAAGTATTGTTTGAATTTAAATTTTGTCCCATTGGGCTTTTTCCTATTTGTTTTGAATGGAACATCTAAGAGTTTATTATATAATTCAGTTGTTAGTTTTCAGATCATAATATTATCTTGTAATTTGTTCACACTGTTTAAGAAATTATATATAGGATGTCTGGAAAGTATTCAGTCATGTAATATGAAAAATAGAGGCATTTTTGGCTGGATTTTTTTAATCAGTCACGATTGTGTTCTTCCAATAATAATTGGTATTACTTTTTGTGAAGATGGACTAGATAGCTTCTCAGACAATGATTTTGTGATAGCATGATGAAAAAGAGAGAGACAGCTGTAGTAGAAAGCAATGGATTTGATGTCACTATTGAGTCTTATGTGTATTTGGATTGGTATTGTGGAGTTTCAAAGCCAGGTAGGACAATAGAAATCTTCTAGTCTGTGTCCTAAAACAAAGTGATGTTAGCTGATTGCCCATTGTCATGCAACTAGAAAGTGTCAGAACTGTCACTTAAAAACAGGTCTTCTCACTTCCCCTTTAATGTTTTTTCTAAAGGGAGTATTTGTGGGAAAAATATTAAAAACTACCCCTATGTTAAGACTTTATGATACTTGTCACATAAACATGCATATGACTATTATAATTTTTATATTATATATACTACAGATGATACTGATTAGGAATATATTATGCCCTTTAACTAGTCCTGGTATTTATTATTTCATATATAAAAATGATTGCTTATAAATGAAATTAAAGTCAAAGCTTGACTGTATGCCACCAAAACCATTTTAAAGTACTTTGCACAGTGAGGTGTAAGTACAGTATAATAAAATTGACATTTTAACTCAACTTTTCCCTTTAATTCCTTAGACTTCCTGCTATATCTTGATCATCACTATTGCAAATATTGCAAATTTGGCTAGTACTGCTACTGCAATCACAATCCAAAGGGACTGGATTGTTGTTGTTGCAGGAGAAGACAGAAGCAAATTAGCAGGTAATTTAGTTTACTCTTTTAACTAAATGGGTTATATTAGGACTCACTTTAAATCAGAGTAATAAATGAGGCTATAAATCTTTTTTTCCTGGGTATTTTTTAAGAACAATAAATTGAAATTGTATCTCTCTTTTCCTCCCTCATTATCAGTCTCAGTGCAGTTTTATCTCACTACTATGAAATTAATTTATATGATAGTGAACTTCTCTGTTATTCTATGCAAACCTGGCAAATTGAAGAACATTTCTTTTGTTCTTCAATTTTTAAAAATTAAAAAAAATATTTGTTAACTGTTTCTAAATGTTTGCTTAATATGGAGAATAGTGAAAATTTGACATGCGATTTTATTGGTCATACTATGGATATTATTACCAGCTTAACCAGTCACACTATGGGTATTGTTTTTCTCCAAACCATTCTAGAAGAGATTCTATAAGTTAATTTCTTCTACTTTAAAGTTATAATCTACAACTTGGTGTAATAGAATTGTTGTTACAAATACTAAAGAAATAAAAGACAGAATACAGTTTTTAAGAAACTTACAGTTTTAGATTACTGGAAACATATGCAAGAGGTCAAAGAAATATTGAAGAATGCTTACAAAGCATCGTGTCTTATTACATCAATATTACTAGGGTCAGAATAACCTACTCACTGGGTATTCCCTCCCTACCCCTCATGCAGCATGCAGACACAAATTGGATTGATAATTACACAGGGTAAAGGAGGAAAGGTACAACCATCTACTGATCAGTTCAGCTGAATCAACTCTACTAGTCAGTGGGATAATGGGTATCACACATTGCCCAACCATCCTAACAGATAAGAAAAGCATTCCTGATGACTTAAGTCACTTATTTCAGGACACAAAAGGCAAGATTAGGTTCTGTGGTTAGCAAGCATCTTTGTTTGACTGGACCACGTGTTTTAAAAAGAAAACAAGCTAGAAAGGAGGTGGTGAGAGAAGGAACAAAATCTATGTAAGGTCTCGAAGAAGAAAAAGAAGAATTTGCTTAAATCATCACTTTGTGGTAGCAGTATTATACTTAGATCATAGTACCAGGGTGGTTGTAGAGGGTGATGTGTGCATAGAGTGAATTTAGCACATGTGAATCTGTACTGTAAGAAATTCTGTCTAGAGCTAAAGCAGTGATTCTCATTGATTTTTCTTCCTGTGATCATTTACTACTAGGCAATAATTCCATGTCTCTTTTTGTCACATTGAACTGTAAGATAGGTTTTTTTCCATTTTTGTTGGGCGGAAGTTGTTTGTTTACTTTCTCTTTTTAATGTACTCCTTTGAGTATGTAACACATGTCCATGTTTTAAAGTTCAAAGTGTCTAAAAGGATATATTTTGAAAATAGATCACATATATATCTGTTAGAACACATTTTGGGGAAAATGTTGGCTTTGAAAATGATTTTCTTTCCCTTATCTGAATTTCTTAACTCATTTATACTCTGTGAAGTCTGAACAATTTGTTTTAAAAAAATATCCCGAGTAAAGATAAAATTACTCAGAATCTTTGTTTGTAAATAAATAAATAAATAAATAAATAAATAAATAAGTGATTCCACATAATTTTGTGGGGTCTTTTTGATGATGAAGTGATGTCCCAGAGCAACAACAAATAACATGACTGGCCATTTCTCAGCTATCTTTGTTTATATTAGAATTATTGCAGAGTGGAAGAATCTAGGTCAACTATTCTATTTTCTAACCTTCTGGTGTTTCTCAAGTTTAAGAAAGGAAGTAAGCAGCCTGCTGAACTCTTGTCCTCTGTAAGTTAGCTTTTAAGGGGTGGTGCTCTTTCACTCCAGCCAGCAGGGCAGGTTAGTAGCCTAGCAAAGGAAAAACTTCCATGTTGTCTTTCCTCAAGTTTTTACCCCAGTATTTATGTTAATTAGAACCAAAACTTCTTTAGTTCTGAAGGTCAGCAAGGGTCTAACCGTGGATTTTGGGTGCCATATCTGCTTTAAGGCAGAGTTAAAGAACAAAGAAAAGGGAAAAATAGAAGAGAGAAGGGGGAAAGTACACAAAGAGGGAATTTCAGGTTGTGAGGTTGTGTCTCTGTACACAGAGGCACCTACTCCGGGCAGGAACAATTTAGGAATCAGGCTGATTTTCCAAGTGGCAAAGGTGTAGGAACCCAAGCAGGGGACTGGGCAGGGGTGGCTGAACCTGTGTGTGCTGTCGGTTATAGGTGCTCTGTGCATGTTTCTGTGTATGTGTAAGGGAGTGGAAAGGAGAGCGTTTGCACATAAAGAAGAAAGGTGACCTGGGTGCTAATTGCTCCCATTCCCTTACCCTGATGTTTCTTGATTGCAGAGAAGGTTTTAAAGTTGGAAGTTGTTATCACTGAGGGTAATGACCAGGAGAAAAATGTCTTTAAAGGTTATAAAGTTTTAGAATTTCAAGGGTGTCAGGCTAAAATATAGCTGTTAGCAATCTAGTTTAGACAGCTCCTGGAAAGGTATTGTTTTTCACATACTGTTAATGAATCTGTTAACTAATTTGTCTAAGCACTTGATTTAATGTTTTATTGAAACATTCTCTTGTGCCATGATGCTTAGCCTGCCAAACCTGTTTGAAACTCACTTCTTATTCCCAGATGTTTTACTCCATCTGTTGTTTTATTTCCTTTCCTATTTCCTTTATTAATCACTATTAATAGCTTCTGAGGTTTTCCTTGTCCACCATTTTAAAGAAATGTCTGCTGATTAGCTTGATCAAGTACTGCTGACAAATTTGTTGTTTGAACTCATATTTGAGGTACACAGATCTGCTGGTTACTATTTGCTCAGCAAATCTGCTTTTTAAACTTATTATTCTATGAGATGTTATATAGCCTTTATAATAGCAAGTAGTTATTTAATGTCATGTTCTGTGCCACAGGTGTAGCTGACAACAGTCAAATTGGTTTTAAATGAGCACACGTTTGTCTGTTTGCATAAGAATAAATATAAATTTATAAAAAGGATGTTTGCATATTCAGAGAACTGATTCTTCTCTAGCCTTTTACCAGTAAAAGGATGAAGTCTTTTTCTAAAACTATTATTTAATGCATTCTGCTTCAGAAAAATAAAAGCTGCCTTCTGACACATTACACCTAAACATTATTAAGTTCCTAAGTATAATCTAAAAGATAGAAATTGGTGGCATTAGGAAGCCTCATGAACAATTGAAGATTGAGTGCATGAAAGAGTAATGAATCATTGTAAATACATTAATTTGGTTGTTCTGTGGCTTCCAGATCCAAATGTATATTTTCATCAGTATTTGATTTTTGGATTCAAATTATTGAATTTTGGATCAATTCTTTATTTCTCTGTTAGTGTATGAGTTAGAAACGTATTAGTGGGGGCAGACGGAATTTAGTGAAGCCCCTGCAAAAATGGTCATCTATAAGATCAGTGAAAACTGCCTTTGCCTCTCAAGTGAAAGGTGAAATGTGTCAAAGTTCTCCTGTTATCATGTAAGCATTATACACTCATAGGACTAATTGGAAGGTAATTTAGGACCAGGAAGAACTACAGAAGGGATCAAGGCAATTTTCTGTTAATGTGCTTATGGTCACGTAATGCTTTTTCCTTAAGGTTCCCCACATGATTGAGCAGGACTTGTCTCATTAATTTTCACTCTGTGAGACAGAATGAGACAGGTCATTTTCATGAGTTCCTCTCCTTTATTTATCTTGTTCTCTACTCTGACTCAGTTGTGTATTCCCACGGTCGTACCCTAGACCTTGTCATCATCACTAAAGCCTCCCCTTTCATACTATCTTAGGATTCCATGTCTTGAACTGCCACCTCCTGTCTTTCCAGTTTATTCCTCCTGGTACGCCACCCTCAACAGCCCTCCAATGTGGTTCTTACCCACAAGTCATTAATTCCACTGCCTTTTCCCTGTTCATGACCTTCCTTGTCTCTCATCCTTACCCAGCTTAGATTTCAGGGTCAGTTGTTCTGAACAGAGGATCACCTCATAGCATATACCCTCAGCATAGTTGCCCCTCTCTCCTTCTGTCACTTTCCTAAGACCCCGGATAAATCCAACTCTCCATAGTGGTAGCTGGCTGGAGAAGAGCACACAACTTTGCTCACTGTTCTCACTTAAGGTTCAAGACCACCGGGCTCACGCTGGCTCTTTCATGCTGCCAGATGATCATACTATTTTCTCTGGCCCTTTTCTTATTTTCCTAAAGGATTATTTCATACTTTCGTCTTTCCCTGCACACATTTAGTACCTCCTCTTCCATCCTCACTTTCACTGTTGAACTTGCTTTGCATTCTGCTAAGAAAATGGAAGAAATGAGACTTTTCATGTGCTCCCACCATCACATTGCTCTTTCTTCTTGTACGCATACGTGACCTGCGCTCTTATTGGTATTGATGAGTTATTTGTATTCCTATCTAAGAAAAACTCTTCCACTTTTGCAATAGATTTATATTCCATTTCTTCTCATCTACAGTCATTTCCATCAGCATATAACATGCTATATAAGTATCCCTGTCTTTACCCTCTACCAGTACATTTCTTTGTTCTCTTTTTCACTGAAACTTAACAAAGAGAGGCATCTGTGCCCACTCTTTCCAATTCCTTCTCTTGATCAGGGCCTTGCTTTCCATAATGCCAGGGGGTGGGGGTGCAGGGAAACATTCACATTGTGAGTCCAGGGTGCACCAGTTATTTAAAATGTAATATAAATGGTGTCCCATGGATTTGGCATCAGTCTCTTAAACTAACTTCTATCAGGCATTTGTCCTTTTTGCTCTACCAGAACTACTCTTCATGAGCGCCCCTCCCCAGCTTCTTCTCCGTGCTCATCTTTCTTGACGTACTAGCAGCACTTGGCAGTTGATTACTGCCTTCTCTTTGAAACACTGTTACCTTTCAGCTTCTAGGACATCACACTCCTGGTTTTTCCGCTCTTTGGTTATTTTCTTCTCATCTTCCTCACCAGGGTTTGCAAATACTGGCATGCCCAAGTCTCAATTCTCAGACCTCATCTCTTCTCAATCTACACTCACTCCTTTGGTGATCTCATCCTGTCTCATTGCTTTAAAAATCAACCAGCTGATGACTCTCCAAAATGGTGCACACTTCTTCCCTAAACTCTAGACCTATTTATTTAACTGCCTGCTTGATGTGGCCTCTTGAATGTCAGTACGCCTATCAATATCAAAATCACTAGAGCCAAATGCTTGTTCTTTTACCCAAACCTGATTCTTCTGAATTTTTTTCTCTTTTTCAGTAAGTGGCAACTCTATCCTTCCAATAGCTGCTCAGGAAAAAAGTGTTAGAGTCACCTCTAATTCCTCTCTTTCTTTCATATACCATTATCTAATCTATTTGCAGATCTTCCAAATTTATCTTTAAAGTAGATCCGGTATCTGTTTCTCCATTTCCATTGTTATATCCTGATCCATGCTACTGTCATCTCCCACTTGCCTCTTTGCCTGTACTCTTGTCTATAAATCCCCTGACCCTCACTCTATAATCTTTTCTCAACACAACACCAAGAATGAACCTTTAAGAATATAAGTCATACTGTGCCATTTCTCTGTTCATCAGCTTCCAAAGGTCTCCTGACTCATTCAGTGTAAAAGTTAAGTCCACATAATGTTCACAAGGCTTTAAATGACTGGACCAGTCTGCCCTCCTTCTCTGACCTTATCTCTTTCTATCTCTTTCCTTCCTCATTCTGCTCCAGTCCTCCGGGCCTCCTTGCTGTGCTTCTACTGTTCTGGACATGCTCCTCCTGTCCCAGGACTTTGGCACTTTCCTTGGTTTAGAATTCTCTTTTTACTGATATCTACATGTCTCAGTTTTTTGCCACTTACCACTTCATGTCTCTGCTGTGATGCTATCTTTTTTTTTTTTCTGAGTCCTTCCCTGACCTTGTCATATTTAAAACTGAAATTTCCCTTTTCTATGCCATGTCTCAGCTTTATTTGTCACCATAATATTTAATGAACATCTGACATGCTGTATGTTTATATGCTTGTTGATTTATTTTTCTTTTCCCATGAAAATGTAAAGTCTATGAAGACAGGAAAAGATAATCTTCATTTTCTTTATAGTGCCAGAATGGTACCTAGGCTCATTAAAGGTAGTTAATAAATTTTTGTTGAAAAAAATGAATGTATTTTTACAATTGTATTCATTTAAAAGCTGATGTTAGACTAATTCATAAAATCCCACAGGAATCAAATTTTTGAGGCAAATTTAATATGACTTGATCCAAACAACAAGTAATTTTCTAAGAAAATGGTATGGTTTGCTCATAGAGTTATGGTTTGCTGTTAGAAACATATTTTAGCAATCTATGTGCTTGGTCTATGAGTTTATATTACACTGGGGTGCCAAAAAATATGTATATGCATATTAAGAGATGTTATCTATGTATTACTTTTTGAAGTGAATTGAAATACAGTAGCAATGTGTAGTATGATGTTCGCTCAAAAGATGGCATTAATCAAACGAATGCTAGCGTCACCATGGGACAGGCAGGACAGTCAAAGAAAATGGCAGAAGCACCGTTGATGTTTGAGGAGTGCAAGACCATTTTGAAGTGGTATTTGAAATTCAAGAACGTTTGAATTTCCCCCACTTTCTACTGACTTAACACCCTTTGACTTCTACCTATGGGGGACCTTAAAGGATGTGGTGTACCATAGAAAACTGGCCATACTGGCAGTACTTTGGGAAGAAACTGAAATGGCACAACGATACAAGTGGACACTTCGGTTAACATTGCTCAAGCAGTAGTTCACCGTAACCAGAAGTGTCTGGAAGCTGGTGGTAACCACTTTGAACACCTCTGGTAATGGCAGAAGTCAAACATTACTTGTATTCATTTTTTGTTATCAGTATGTATTGAGTACTACAATTTTAATACAGTTTTTTCCTTTCTTAAAAGTCGTATACATTTTTTGGCACCTTCTGTATAAATGGGCAGTCTTTCTTTGATAGGTCTGCACTCTTATCTGCATCTTTCACCCACCTTTGTAGATATGAATGCCACAATACGAAGAATTGATCAGTTAACCAACATCTTGGCTCCCATGGCTGTTGGCCAGATTATGACATTTGGCTCTGCAGTCATTGGCTGTGGTTTTATTTCGGGATGGAATTTGGTGTCCATGTGTGTGGAGTACTTTCTGCTTTGGAAGGTTTATCAGAAAACCCCTGCTCTAGCTGTGAAAGCTGCTGTAAAGGTAGAGGAAGCTGAGTTGAAGCAGCTGAATTTACACAAAGGTAAACTCAAGACAATTGTCAATTCTTTTATTCTGATCTTCACCTTAAATGTTGGTGAAGACCAAAACTATTGTGAATTTATATCATACTGTATTGCCACTGAAGGCCTGCATGAGGTTAAATATATCACTTTGGTAGATGAGTCAAACCCAGGTTTTTGAGGGTCTGAGGAAGGACACTGGGTTGAACCTCAAGGGGGTTGAAATGGAGGGGCAATTACTTGAGGGATGACTGGACAAAGTTAAGCCATAGGTGGGAAGAAAAATGAGAACAAGAGAATTCTTAGGAGTCTATGAAGAGGGGAGTTACATGCCATCTGTAGGTGATCTGTAGGACAGTGGAAGGAAGTGATGACGTAAAGGTGGGTATTTCCCAAGAAGAGGAAGATAGAATTCTGGACAATGGAATCTTAACAGGGCCCCAGAAAATAAGATACTTGGTTTTCCCAGACAATTACTGTGTTTTTATTTGATGGGTTTTACTTTGATAGGAGTATTAATTTCTATGGGGGGAGTGGGGCAGCATATGAGCAATTGGGATCAATAGTATTTTGTTTATTTAATGTAATTGCTATTTTGAGATTGTTCCTTGGCTAGAATTCTCAGATTAGTAAAAGAAAATACTGAAACGTTATACTACCCAAGGGTACCCATAGAGGAGAGGAAAAACTACCAAGTAAAATAATTGGCTTTACCCCCATGTCCTCTCCCTCAAATAATGATGTCTTCTATTAACAGAAACTGAGCCAAAATACCTGGAGGGAACTCATCTAATGGGTGAAAAAGACCCTACCATCCGTGAGCTTGAACATGAGCAAGAGCCAAGCTGTGCTTCCCAGATATCTGAGCCCTTCCGCACCTTCCGAGATGGATGGGTCTCCTATTATAACCAGTCGGTGTTTCTGGCGGGCATGGGTCTTGCTTTCCTCTATATGACTGTCCTGGGCTTTGATTGCATCACCACAGGGTACGCCTATACTCAGGGGCTGAGTGGATCCATTCTCAGTATTTTGATGGGAGCATCAGCTGTAACTGGAATAATGGGAACTGTGGCTTTTACTTGGCTGCGTCGAAAATGTGGCCTGGTTCGGACTGGTCTGATCTCAGGATCTGCACAGCTTTCCTGTTTGATCTTGTGTGTGATCTCCGTGTTCATGCCTGGAAGCCCTTTGGACTTGTCTGTTTCTCCTTTTCAAGATATCCGTTCTAGGTTCATTCAAGCAGAGCCGCTGTCCACAAATACACCTACAGAAACACCTAAAATCATCTTTACAACTGAAATGCACCAGTCGAATGGGTCTGATTCTACTGATATTGCCCTAGGGATGAGTCTTGAGTCTGAGTCCATAATCTCTGTCAGTCTGCTGTTTGCAGGCGTCATTGCTGCTAGAATTGGTAAGACATCTCCTTTTGTATATTAATGAATTAAACTGTCTTTTTGTAGAATTCCCTTAGGTTCAGGGTATTCAACAGTAAATGATCTGAAATATTCCTTGAATGTTAATTTAAGCAAAATCCACCATTGATCCTTATGTATAATCTAGTCTTTTATTATGAAATTTTTATTTTCTAGTTTAAAAAAACTTATTTTTACATATGTATATCTACATAAACTTTCATAAAACATGATTAGGGCTTGAAGTTTTTTTCTAAATGGATAGCTTAAATATTACTCTTTTAATGTTATTTAATTAATTTTATAAAAGATATTAGCTATAATAATTATATTTCCACTTAGAAATTTAGAGTCTTATATTACTATAACCCTACTAAAATGACTATAATTTAGAGAATATTTCTGTGGGACAAGGGAAAAAAGATAAATTTTTTTTTAAAAGACATGGTAGTTAGGAAAAAAGAAATCTTTCAAAGGTCTTCTCTAGCTGATGTGTATTTATACTTTGCCAAACAAATGGATTTTATAGCTCTGGAAGGAAGCAATTTAAAGACTTCTTACAAAGCAAAATTTAAGTAATCATTAATAGAGTACTGATGAATTATCTTCTCTTCAATTCATTCTTGAAATGAAACCATATTTATCTGGTGATATAAAGCAGTTTATTAATTTATAAAAGACATTAATATTCAAGTAAGACAGCTTTATTGTAGGGGTTTTAGAACCCAAGCAGTAAATGTAATAATGGTTTAAGTTTCCTTACACTTTAACCATAATGGTATATTAAGTCCATTCATTTTAAACTTCAAAAGTATGAGTACAGTCATGTGCTGCTTAAAAATGGGGATATGTTCTGAGAAATGTGTTATTAGGTGATTTTGTTGTGTGAATATTGTAGAGTCACCTACACAAACTTAGATAGCATAGCCTACCACACGCCCAGACTATATGATATAGCCTATTGCTCCTAGGATACCAGCTAGTACAGCATGTTACTGTGCAAAACAACATGAAATTAAATAAAGCACAAGAGAAAATTATTCAGTCTTGATAAACATAAGATGTCTGAGGCTGCTGTTGCATACTGCATGGCATACTGCTTTACAACAAATTTTTTTATAAATAGAATACACTCTGATGATGAAAAGTATAGTATAGTAAATATACAAGTCAGTAACAGGTGTTTATTATCATTATCAAGTATAATATGTTCTGTACATAATTGTGTGTACTATACACAACTGTCAGCACAGTAGGTTTCTTACACCAGCATTACTACGCATAACACATTGTGCTGCCATGTCACCACGCTACGATGTCACTAGGTAATAGGTATTTTTCAGCTCCATTATAATCTTAATGGAGTACTATTATGTATGCAGTTCAGTCATTGACCAAATCATTGTTATGTGACACATGACTGTACTTATAATAGGATTATTGTCTCTAATTTCAGAGTTTTGCTTTCATAGTATAAATAATCACAGAAAAACACAATTAAGAAGTTTGTAGATTAGACTTATTTTTGCCCAGTGGCTGTAAAAATAATTTCTTAGAGCCACTAATAACCCAGTATTTATTAATGAAAAGTAATTCTCTAAAGGTAAGGCTATGCTAAATACATATATGGTGACTTTAAAGTAATAGTGGTAAAATATGTATTTTGCATGTGTCAGCAGATTTTTAACCTACAAATCTGAAATATATGGCTATAAATTTTAGAGATTGAATATCTCTATAAAAATATATTTTATTATAGGTCTTTGGTCCTTTGATTTAACTGTGACACAGTTGCTGCAAGAAAATGTAATTGAATCTGAGAGAGGCATTATAAATGGTGTACAGAACTCCATGAACTACCTTCTTGATCTTCTGCATTTCATCATGGTCATCCTGGCTCCAAATCCTGAAGCTTTTGGCTTGCTCGTATTGATTTCAGTCTCCTTTGTGGCAATGGGTCACATCATGTATTTTCGATTTGCCCAGAAAACTCTAGGCAACAAGCTTTTTGCCTGCGGTCCTGATGAAAACGAGGTTACGAGTGAAAATCAAACTAATACATCTGTTGTGTAACACAGTTTAACTGTTGCTGTCCCTGTTACTAGATTATATAGAGCACATGTGCTTATTTTTTACTTCAGAATTTCAATAAATGGCTGGGTGTCTCTCTCTGGTTTTACCACAACTATACCTTGAGCAAAAAGCTATTTAGGAAACCTAACTCAGCAGAAATCAGTTGGTTAATTTCCCTTACATTTAAAAATGAAAAAAAAAAAAAAAACCAGGAAAAGAAAAACAATTTAATTATGGAGACTAAAGTGGCAACCCTTGATTTTTGTCTATTTCTCATGAGTAGATAAAATTTTACATAAAACTGTGGTTGGCCCTGTAAATTAAGTTATTCTTTGGCAGATATTTATTATCTGTACTAGAATTCAGATATGTCAGTTTTCCCTAAACTTCACTCTTATTCAAGTTTAGCTAATTTACTTCTTTGGTATTTTATTCTATTATATTATACAAACAAACTCTGATCCACGTATTAAGATTAAAGTTTGATAACCAGTATTATCCTTATAGATTTTAAGGGATTTACATAAAAAGAAGGTACCAAAAATGTATACACATTTTAAGAAAGGAAAACACTGTATTAAAATTGTAATAATCAATATATACTGATAACAAAAGGTGTAATCTGCAATTACAAGAGGTGCTCAAAGTGGTTACCATCAGCGTCCAGACACTTCTGATTACGGTGAACTACTGCTTGAGTAACGCTAACCAAAGTGTCCACTTGTATCACTGTGCACATGCCATTTCATTTTCTTCCCCAAGTACCACCAGTGTAGCCAGTTTTCTATGGTACACTGCATCCTTTAAGGTCCCCTGAAGGCAGAAGTCAAGGGGTGTTAAGTCAGGAGAACATAGGGGAAACTCAGCCATACCACTTTGTCCTATCCATTGTCCTGGCAAATTCTCATTGAAGTAAGCTCTCACATCTTGGTGGAAGTGCAGTGGGGTACCACCTTGCTGTAGATAAATTCCATCTACAAAAGTACACAAATTGATTAATGCCATCTTTTAAGCGAATGTCATACTACACAGTGTTACTATAATTCAACTTCAAAAAGTAATACATAGATAACATCTCTTAAAATGTGTATACCTTTTTTTGATACCTCCAGTATGTGGAAAAGCAAAATATTTCACTAGAATTCTCTCATGGGGTCTACGGTTTAACTTTAGAGAGCACCTTCATGTTTTTATTATCAGATAGGGCAAAATATTGTATTAAGCATACGTAGCACTTTGTAAACTGGCTATCATGTAAGCTGCAGGTAGAAGCAAAGCTGTAAAGTAGATTTATAACACAGTGAATGAATAATGACTTCAAATATACCAATAGCTTGACTGTAGAAACTAGAAGCTAAAAGTCACACAGGAGGGCAATATCTGAATTTAACTCCCGCCACTCTCATTAATGATCTCCATCTTGGAATATGAGGGAGTCAGCTTTCTGCCTGCCAGGTTAAATGTAGAAAGCAAGCCCACACTTGGAAAGGTTTTGTTTTCAGTCACTTGATTTCTTTGGGACACGCTGGGGTAGAGCATTTTTACTTTTACTGTTTTTGTACCCAGGAGTTATTTTTACCTAGTTGTAAAGCAGGACTGTTCATAAATGTATTCCTTTTAATGTCTTTGAGAAGAATGGAGGAAAGGAAAAACTTTTGTATATAGTTTTAAAAACTGTTTTACACATCATTTTGCAACATGCCAGTACCAACATGGTACTTTGCCTTAACCGTTTGTTTATGCACTTTCATGGAGACTGCAATACGTTGCTATGAGCACTTTCTTGATCCTTGAAGTTTAATGTTTTTCTTCTTTCTATGGTATGACATAATGATTTGCTACATTGTAAAATCTTTGTAAAATATTTCTATATAAAAACATTTAAAAAATCTTGATTATTTTTCATGAATTGCATTCTCTAATTATTTAAAATTGCTTTTGTTACAGATTACATGTTTTAGATGATATATCTTTTCTCTATAAAGGGCTTCAGTTTCATAATGATTTATAATTTTGAATGTTAACTCACTGTTCATAGATCTAGTTTATGGTGACTTGGGTAAAACTAGCAAACGTGAGGCTCAGTAGTCTTTCTTTGTTGACCTTGAAGCCACATTAAACTCTCCAAGTTCTATTTTTCTGTTCTGTAAATTGGAGATGACAGTATAAAACCAACCCTACCTACCTCACACCTTTCCTGATTGTTAAGCTGACCAGATGTCCCATTTTAAACAGGACAGAAAACAATGGTACTGTCTCATTTCAAATGGTACGTATGGTCAGCCTAGTCTCATTGGGCTAAATTCAGGTGTCAGTAGGCTGACCATATGTACCATTTGAAATAGGACAGTACTGTTGTTTTCTGTTGTTTAAAATGGTATATTTGGTCAGACTCCTCATGACTGATTGAGTAGAATAAATCATGTGGAAGCACTTTGTGGACTGGAAGACGAGGTATTATTATATTACCAGAAGTTGGACTCAACTAATGACAGTTAAAAATAGATTCCTATTGATAGTCCAGAGAGAGTAGAACTACATTCTATATTTAGCAAACATTTGCTGATCTATGCCCCAAATTCACTGGTCCTGGGACACAGGTATGACTCAGAGATAGTTGATTAGAAACTATTTTTCTTTCGTCTGAAATTGGGGCTTGAGAACTTTTGGCAACACCCTGTAGCTACTGATCTCATGACTTTTGAACACATAGTAGATGCCCCTGTTAGGTTTGGCATCTACTTGAACAGGTCATTCACTCTCTCCCACAGGGGTTGAGCTGGGGTTGGAGATCTGCCCTGAGTGTTTGCAGCGGTAACGGCGGGCCTGTGGCCGTGTAAATGGAATAGAACCATATTAGTAAAGGAAGGTCTCAGCTCTTAATATGGGCATTTTGCCAGACTTTGAGGTTAGCAAGAGAGGCCTTGGGTAGGAGGAAGGAGCATAAATTAGAGAATTAATAGAAATTTTTACAGCTGCCTGCCTCCCTTATCTTTGCAGAGTACTGTGCAGGGCAGGAAGAAGAGGGAGGTGGAAGAGAATCTGCTGGGCTGGACAGCCTTTGCAATTTACTGCCCCAGAGCCTAGAACTAGGGCAGGGGTGATCATGACGTGAGTGTCTGTGTCTGCTTGTGTTTCTAAATGGGGGGGGGGGGGGACAAGCATACCTACAGGGTCAAAGTAAATATAGGAAAATACTCTTTCAGTTAAGATGTAATTGCATTTCACTGAAGTACCATATTTAAGTATGTTTCCACTTAAAACCAAATTCATTACATTATTTTCATGCTTTTCTGTATTCCATGCAGGCTTCTTACTATGGTTATTAAATTCTTTAAACATAGTCATCTTTTGTTTGCAAATTAAACACAGGAAAGCTATATTCATTTTCATAAAGAAATATGACTATCTCCATTTTTTTCCTTGAAACATTTGGCTAGCTTAATATTCCTTTCATTACTGCCCCCCTACCCTTTACAAAAAGGATAAAGGTTATAAGTAAGAAATTACTGTCTTATTTACCATAAGACAAAGGCAATGCCGGAGGAGGGCTTATGGAGCTTGGCCCTAAAAGTGCTGTTGGGAAGGCAAACAGAGTGCTCAGGGCTGTGGCGAGCTGGGGAGCAGGTGCCAGGCCCCTAGGGCAGCTGCCAGGGATCCCACTAGCCATGCAAGAAGGTGGGCCCTGTGTTTTCATAATTTTTTTGGGGGGTGGGGTGGGGGAGTAGTTCCCTGGCTGGGAAGTGAACCCAGGCTGCAGTGTTGAGTGCGCTGTCATAATTTTTGATCTCTCAAGAGAAACTGGGAATCTGGAGTTTTGTGTTCAATCTCCAAATTCTTAAGATAATGGCAACTAATTTGAAAATGCTTATCTAGCCAAATAAAAAGATATTTTCTGCTGGCTACCTATGAGTCACTCATGGGCTCCCATTTTTTGAGCTTTTCTCTCAGAGGACGGTTTGTGAGCAAGAAAATGGTATTTGAATAAAATGTAAGAGGGGCGGGAGTATATACAAGGCCTGTCTGGAAAAAATCCAGCTGTAAATGCCTCTATTTTTCATGTTACATGGCTGGATACTTTCTGGACAGCCATCATATAAAAAAATTGCGGAGCACAGAGAACAAGAAAGCGCTAGGCAAAGTCATGTTTGGGGTGAAAATTTCTTTCAAATGCAGTTTTAAAAAATAACTTTACATTCTCATTTGGTTTGTTCACCAAGATTATATTGACATCTATCCATCTATGTTGATTGATCAATCAATTAATGTATAGCTTTCCCCAATATTCTGAGGGTTAAACTCATGTTTGCATGAAGACTCTTGATATAGTAATTTAAAATTAGAAAACCGTAGAACAGAGTAATTAAAAACTTTAAAAACATAGAAGTAGGTATGTAAATTACCTAGTCTAATGTATTTATTGTGATTGAGGAATACATTTAGTCTGAGATTACTTTCAGCCAAGACAAAAGACAACTCAGTTTTACCTTTATTCTCGCAAATGACACTTGAAACTCTTTATTCGGCTAAACATTGCTTCTTCTTTTATAATGTCTCCTTTTTTTAATCTTTGATCCACCTTTCAGAAAAATCCTTACTGTCAGAACATTTTTGTTTTACAAGATAGCAGTTTAAGAATACAGTGGAAATATTAGAAGAATGTTGTGACAACATATGTACATTTATCACAAAAAGTCTGAACTGGCTACATTTAGTCACACTTTAAAAGCTAAATGACTTTTTTCTTACATGGATACTTGTTTACATTTTCCAAGTCCAAAAGGAAGCAAATATTTTATCTAAAGAATGAACAAAGGAGAGATCAAAGTACAAGTGCTTTTTTTCCATGTTCTTCACCCTGGCCTCTTTGTGAATTAGTGTATAGTTTTCTATTTGAACATTTTCCTTATTGCATTTTACTGAGAGAAAAGTACACAAAGTTTCTGAAATAGTTCAAAATGGTCTTAGAGAGTGGTTGTCCTTAACTCATGTATGTAGTTGTAGTGATGGTTAATACAAAAGTAAACTAATTAAATAGATTGAAGATGTAGGAGGATAAATGTGTTGTATAGTAACTAAAACACCTCAGGAGAAATACGTTTTGAAGAACTCGTTTTCAAAGACCTTACATTAAATAATCCCTAATAAGCAGGACACAGTAACACAGTCAATCAGATCTAAAGCAGCATTTGAGCTTAATGGATATGAGGGCTGTCTGAAAAAAACCCAACCATATATACCTCTATTTTTCATATGACATGGCTGGAGACTTTCCAGGCCTTGCATATATTCTAGAAAGAATTGTGGTCCCATGATAGATTTAATTTTTGTTCAGTGCAAGCTATTGACCAAATACAGATACATAACAGATACATATTTTTGTATCTGTTAATTCTAAGGTATTTAGGTAAACAGCACTACAGTGGAAAGGAACTAACAGTTAAGAATCTATGATTTCTCAGCACTTTATTCATTTAATCCTCACCATAACCCAGTGAAGAAGATACAAATGTGTTTTACAGATGAGTAGACTGAGTTGTAGAATAAGTGTCATGTGCTTACACAGCTAGTAAACGGCAGGCAGGATCTAAAACCATCTTTGTCTCCAAAGTCTGTCTGCTTTTCTCCAGATCACACGACCCTAGCATGAGCTTTATCTAAATCAGAAAATCCTTAGTATCCTTAGTTTACAGCAAACATTTTTACTTACACAATGAAGTAGGTATAAATAATTCTATTAACTGACCCATTGAACATGAGGATTTCTAATGTACATATTTCCAGGGAGCTAAAGTTTTTCCAGTATTTATATATATCACAAGTTTGAAATGTCTTGCTTGGTCCTTGTGCAGTACTTATAATACTTTGGGGCTTGCCTAATACCTATATGAGGTAGAGATGTTTAGAAGTCTCAGAGAGACCTGGGTTCAAGTGTTGGTCCTGCCAATTACTAGTGTCTGCGCTCTTGGGCAAAGTGTTTCATTTCCCTGAACTTCTGTTCTTCCTTTGCACAATGGGAATATTAGTACCTGCCTCATAGGGGATTGGCATTCTTAGCCCAGTATGTGATATGGAGCATCCAATATAGTGTTTCTTAAATTCATATGAGGAAGAACTGAAAATATTTTTTGTTTCAACACAATTTATTGTTACTTGAATTATTCGTATGCAAATGTGTCGTATGGAATGAACTAGTCAAATTTACCAATTAGTTTCACCTGTTCATTTTCTTTTTTCAAATGTGAATATTCACTTTGATAGTGGAAGTCAACAAAGAGACTTGTCTGGAAAAAGAAAGACAGAGTTAAGTTTAGTTTCAGTTCTTTGGAACATAAATAGTTGAGCTTTCTATTGTGGGCATTATAAAGATCCTCTATAAAAAGAAAAAGAGGAAAATTTTCACCACTGTTTTTAATTCTAATATCATTAGAAGAAAAGGAGAGAGGAACAGAGCAAGGAAGAATACTGGGGAGAGGGAGAGCGAATTCACAAGGCTCGTCAACAGAGCACACATGTTTAGTCACTCTTCCTCTTCGAATGCCAGTGAGATGACAGGAAAAGCGTACCAAAAAGCTTCAGTTTATTCTTTTCAGAACAGGCTAGTGCAGAATTCTTAACAGATTAAAGATACGTTTCTGGCATAAAGAAAACCAGTGAGAGCATATTGACATGTAAGCCCCAAGCACAAAAGGCTTCAGCATAGGTGTGAGGCACCTTCGCAGAAGAGCTTGGGTCGACAGGCGTGGAGAACCGGAGAGGGAAGTTGGCCGGTTGTATGTAAGACAGCTGCTCCTTCCACCTACACAAATGGACTACGCAGCGCTAATGAGCCCTAGGGAGAGCTAATGTTTCGAGTGAGGGTGTGGGCTCCTTCTGTTCTGATACTGGGAGTGAAACCCTGATTACTGTGTGTTCTCTGACCATGTACCTTAAAAGATGCCTACCCATTGACATGACTTACCCACTCACCCAGGAATCCTCTCAGTTACAGTGATATCTTTTGAGGAAAAACAAACTATTTAACAGTGGAGGAAAAAGCACATAATAAGTTACTTGAATTCACCAACCTAGTCTTCCTTGCATAAGTATAAACAGGTGAATGATGATGACCAGCTGTGGGGGAGAGCACACCAGCAGCAAACAGGACTAAGATGCATAAAGGAAGAGGTGGACCAAAAGGAACCCAGATAATTCAGGTAAGAAAACATTCTTGGGTTTTTTTTTTTTCAATTCTAGTTAATATCCTCAGAGAGAATCAAAAGGAATAATGTCTATAAAGTAAGTACAAGCTTTTATGCAAAAGGAGCACATGAGAAACTTACTGGAAATTAAAAATATGATTGGCCCACAGAATTCCATAAAAAGATGGATTTAAAAGCAGAGCAAAGAGACAAAAATAAAGTATGAGGGAAAAATAAGTGACCTTAAAGATTAATCTGGGATGTCCAATAACTTTCTATTGAGTAATCAAGTAAGAGGTAGCAGAAAAATAGGGAGGAGAAAGGGAGCAGAGGGGGAAGGAAGAGAAGGAGCTGGATTACTTCGGTGATAAAATGAAGAGCTCATGTTTCTTGTCTGATAGAAGAAAAAGGCAACTAGAAACTTCTAGCGGAGAAAATGGTTATTTTCATATGTGAAACCAAGTAAACTGTGACATGATTCTGAGGAATTGTTGGAGTGAAAAAAAAGGGAATTAATTTTACTTTGATTCTTAAGTCATTTTCTTTGAGTCACAAAGTTGTCCTTAGGTAAGAGTACGTATTTCTCCCAAGGTCCTGTCAAAATACGTGATTCTGCCATGAATAACATAAACATAAAAATAATGCGCTCTATGCCATTTGTTTTAATTCCTAGAATTAACCTCAGAGTCTAAACAAAGCTCCGAGTCTTTTTAGTAGTCACCAGAGAAGGACAGGGGGCCTGTAAATGTACGTGCTGTAAGGACTGGTAGGTGTAAAGTGCCGGTGTAGTTGACAACAGCTGGGAGATGGGGGTAGTGAAGGGATGAAGGGTAGTGTAGGAGTCTTATTTTCCCATTTTATACAAAGAATTGAGATGCTTTCTGAAAATAAAATCATTAAGGGACTTCAAGCATACTTTTTGAAATTATATGAATTATATGAAACTGTTCATATGATATGAATTATGTAACCAATAAAAGAGCTAAAAAGTATAGAGTAACCAACAAAAACTGGGGGAAGGATTAGGAAAGAAGCAGGAAATAATGCGAAATGAATTCCTTACCTGTCGTAGTGAGTCATTAAGAGTTATTGTCTTAGGTTTTCATTTTATTTATTTATTTATTTATTTATATTTATTTATTTATTTTATTATTTTTTTAAATTCATTTTTATTGTTAGACTTATTGGGGTGTCATCTGTTAGCAAGGATTACATAGGTTTCAGGCATACAGTTCTACAGTGCATTGTCAGCTTGTTGTATGATAAGTTCACCACCTAATGTGACTTCTCTTTCCATCACCTTATATTTAGCTTCCCCCCCTCCTCTCCCATCCCCTCCCCTTTCTCCCCTCTCTAACCCACTCGTCCCCAAATAAACATTAAACTATTGATTGTGTCCATGGGTTATTTGTTTGTTCATTTCTTTTTTTCTTTGCTTTCAGTTTTATATTCCGCATATGAGTGAAATCATGCAGTTCTTTGTTTTTTCTGTCTGGCTTATTTCA